>VWZD01013559.1:651664-670678 GCA_013396695.1 Sakesphorus luctuosus
TAGAAACCCTAGAAAGCAACAAATTAAAAGGAGAGGTCTAATCCACCAGGACAGACACACAAGCATCTGCCACAGTTTCATTTACTGCTTACTCTTTGTGTTCCTAAAAACCCCCCCAAATCCTCTATTTTCTAGTACCATCATTATGGTCCCTTATTTTTAGCGTGCCATTATTTTGAAGAAATTAGTTAATTATTGTAACTATTGTAAAATATTATATGATTATATTCACTATTATATAATATATATTATATTATATTCATTTAGTAAAAGGCATGTTGCCACCCATACAGATTGAGCTCTTCACCAAAGACAATAGGACTACTTGACTGTACACTGTATATGTGCAGCAAAACCCAGTGGACTGTAAGGTTCCTCTGAGAAAAAGACAGTCCTTGCACTCATTTTTTCACATCTACTACTGAGATAAAAAGCAATCACATAGTACATGAAGAATAAAAGAGCCCAGAGAAATTTATGTTCATGCTGTAATTAATATAAACATAAATTCTAGTTATTGTATTTCTAATGTGCAATTGCTAAACAATAATCCAATTCCTGCTTCAAGTCTGCATGCCGTATTTGCTGGCAGGGAATTTTATAGAGAACATAATTTATTTAGGCACTGTCACACAGACACACACAAATACAAAAATGCGTTTACCACAGTACAAAAAGTCAGGGTAGGTCATTTTGTCCTCTTCTTTTTCCAAAAAAGTTTGAGATAAGTTCACTGAGCGGCTCCTACTGCTTTTAGTTGCAGCTGTGCAGCACACAATCTTTAAAAATCTACAGTAAATGCTGCCATGTTTACATCAGTGAGTCTCAGTAAAGAAAATACTAATCAAGTAAAAGCATGCAGAAAATAAACGTAATCTAGAGTACACTGAGTATCACTGCAAATGCTCTTATTTAGGAACCATGTGGTCTTACGATACCATGGATTGTCTGTCCCCCTTACTCACGTAGACATCCCCAAATACTTCTGTGTACCCTACCCTGTTCTTTCACATCCAGTTTTGATGACACAACAAGCAACAGCTTTCCAAACTTGTGTAAAAGAATTCAGGAATCCAACCAGCAGCCTGTGTGCTTAGGCACACAGACATACCATTGAAACCAGTAAGAGCAACAGCAATTAGTAGCTCGGAGAATCAGGCAACTTTCATATGAATTTAACTTCATTCAAGCAAATTTGAAAATTTTTATTTAAAAATCCATCCAGGTATTCAAATACTCTGTTTAAAACTTAGTCATTTGTGCTTTAGGAGTAATTTTTTTTAAGGTGAATTAAGTATCTCAGTAATTTGCCACTTAATGGCACCAAAATACTTGGAGATGCAAAGGTTTCATACCTAGGTCCTATGTTAAATTGAATCAGCAGTAACAGAAACGGAAAGTACTTACCTGACCAGCATTTGGTAGTGTGATTAAAATGTGTCAATCTCCATGCTCTTCCCAGAAATCTTGTTACAAAGTCTGAGTACACTACCTTTCATATCAACCTTTATTAGCAGATTTAAGCCGTGAAAATGCAGAAATCTTTCTTTTGTGTCTGGAAGATGTCCCTATATATAAAGGGGTATGAGAATTTTGGGGGGACATTAACTCAATGTCCCTGGTGTCCCACTGGACTCTTTTCTAAGTTTGAATTAATACTCATATCACAGGGAAGGCTTATCATGGCATAAAAATCCAAGTAATTCAAAGTAACAGTGATGAATGAGATCATCTGCTTCAAAAATTGGAATAGAAAACCCTTCCTGTTAAGCAATATGGCAGAATTTCTCAGAAGCTCAAGAGAACTTTTTCTGCTGAATGACTGCGGCAAAGGCAAGAATATGTAACTTTTACAAGTGGTAAAGCATTGGAAGGTGCTGCCCAGAGAAGTGGTGAAGTCACCATCCCTGCAGTGTTCAAGAAACGTGTGTGGATATGGCACTCCAGTACATGGTTTGATGGTGACCGTGGTGATGCTGCGTTAGTGGGTTTGACTCAGTGATCTTAAAGGCATTTTCCACTGAGAACGATTCTGTGATTCTATGAAATCTTGAGACAACTCACACAATGAAGTCTCAGAAAAAACCATACCATCATCAGCTGAGTAACATTTTAAAGTATCTAAAATTATATAAACCAGAAGGTATCTCCTTCAATACCAGCTATGTATCACTCAGTTAACTTCAACTTAACAACCAGTTGACTACTTTTCTGCAGTACGTTTAACCTACAGTTTAGAAGTGTTGCTTTCCCCTCTGTTTTGGGCTAGCAAACTGAAACTAGAGCTAAAGGAAGAGTTGGGCTGGTCGAATTATAGAGGTGAAATTGTACCAGAAAAGATACTTCTACCACAACAGGTACTCCAAATTACTTAGGTGTACATACTTATTATGGAACAGAAAAGTTTAATGAAGTACAACTAATTAAACAGTAAAGTTTAATGAAGTACAACGAATTAAACTTGACACTTCCTAAAGGGTTTTATAATTTTGTGTTATTCCCAGCCATAGCCTGACTTGGCATAGCCTGAATATGATGTACAACACTATTATTTCTGACTGCTTACATATCCTTCAGTTTTTAGGCCAGTGTGTAAATTCATTGACAGCAGTAAAGGTAAACCTGATTTTACTGGGCAACAAGAAATCCAAACATGCCACAGATAAATCTCAAGAATTAGCATCTCAATTAGAATTTCATTAGAAAGACAATTACTCAAAAGTACTGGACAAAATCTACTATTACAATAGCAAAACGATTAATATTTTCTGAAAAAAAGGCATTGAAATGGTTCCATTAAGCCAAACCCATGATAGTTTAAACTATCATGTCATTGATCACACAACATGCCAATCTGCACTTCAATGTGCTCTATTTATAGGACAGACCAGATAACAGAGAACAGGAATATTAGGCGTTCAGTAACTCACAGGACAAACAATTAATTTGGAACAGAATGGATACACCTCAGAGTATCCAAGGAAACACTAAATTGCTTCTCAATTAGGGAAATACATTTTTCATGTCTCTCATGTTCTAAAAATCTATATTACCACCTCTTTTCTGTCCTTAATGCAGCATGTTGCCGTTACTTAAATTATTCTACAAACTTCACCAGCGGTCAGTGATTTTAGCAAACCCTAAAATTTCCAAAATAAAAGGCAATTAATTGAGAAACTAATCATATTAGTAGCTTTCTTCTTTTTAAGTGACTTTTGACAAAGCCATTTTCAATTCCGGTGAACAACCTGTAACAAAACTTTTGAGGAATCTGAGGCAATTAAGTAGAGGAAGCATTTGAGAATAATCTCAACAACCAACCACCAAGATTATCATCAGTAACTCAGGAAGCTTGACAGCAAATTTCCGTGTTTCTGCCTCTATCACAAAGAGCCAATAATGAAGACAAAAAAATGTCCCTAACCCAGAAGCACATTAAGTATTATTTAATTATGAATTTGTGAAGATTTTTAAAAAGGTCTTATTGACATGATTTAAAAATCTCTCCCAAACATCCCCAAACCAACCTTGCTCTGCCAGTACTGGAAATTCTGGCAGACATAATAAACCTTTTGGGAAAACAGAGAAGTTACTTAGTAAAAACAGTGGGCATTTCAGAGCTCTGCATATATTCATACAGCATTCACTCACCTCCTCCAGCTTTCATCTACTGCAGATCAACTTCCTGCTTAAAAGCATTCCAATTCTATTCTGCTCTGCTCTTTATCAATGAGCATGTTCCTCCAAATATTAGCATTGCAAACAGTTCCTCTAATTCAGTACTCTTACAAGAATTCACTCGGTAAACAGGGCCTGTCTCTTGCATTTGTGGAGAGTAATGCTTAAAGCACTAACATCTATGTTCTCAATCCAAAAAAGGACATAATGGGAGTGCTGTTTTTTAGCTGCAAACCCACAATTAGCCTGGATGGTCAGCAGACTTCTTTTGTAATTCATTATAATTGACTGTCCCTAAGTCACTCTTTTCTAGTTACAGTGTACCACAAAAAAGTCCAAAGTTTGTACCCAACAGGAATGTTAATTTTACAAGATTACAAAACAGTTTCAAAGAGTGTTCAAAGTGAGGATGCAATAGGCTTGTCTGGCAGCTTGAAGGAGAAACAAACTGCAGCCAGATGAGGATGAAACCAGAAGTCTTTTATTGCCTTTAGTAAAACAACATGCCAAATCTAGCATTAAAGATATCAATACTTTTTTCTGAACCAAACATTTCACCACACAAAGAGTCATGGCCAGAGATTATAATCAGATGCTTGTAAGAAGTGTAGGAATTGCTTACTTAATCTCAAGACTCATATGGCAAAAGAAGTTGAAACTAATTTTTAACATTTGTGCTCACAGGTTAATACTCCGACCTATTACTGCAGTCTGTAATGAACAGAACACCCACAACTTCTAAGTGTGTTTCTAAATTCCTCAATACTTCTTGCAGACACAAAACACCTGCTCCTTTTAAATGTCAGATTGTGTTCTAGAAAGCACTGCTTCCCTCCTTACAGGACTCCTCAGAGATGAAACCAAGTCCTTGATCTTGGGCTAACAGTGCTGCATGTGGTCAGTGCTGAGTTCCCCCATCCTGGAAAGGTTCCACCATGCACTGGTCCCACCACATGACGCATCTCGACATCAAGACTAGATGGGTGCGATATGTTCCAGGTAGGGTTGCCAAGAGCAAGAGAAACATTGCAGAGATCCTGATTTCTGAGCCTTCTGCTCCTTTTTCTGGGTATTTAATGTGATTCAGATGAATGTCATTGTTTATATTCATTGTCTCTTTATATCTAACCATCAACAAGACAACTGAATTTTGAAAGGATGGGGGACATGGGAACAAAGGGGTTTTAGAATCAGTGTAGAATTTTTATTTCTAAAATCTCAGAAACACTTAAAGTTGCTGCAGTTTATGGGCCAGAGACAATCATAGATGTAACCTCAGAGAAAATATTGACATATCATTTAATCTTAATTAGACACTCTTTTTTTCTCCATCTATGTAGACAAATGTGCACACAACACTCATCTAATGCAGTTGCATATATATGAAAGCAGCCTCTAACCTTAGCTTTTTTCCCACTCTGAAAGTTCTGTGTTCTTTGAGCACAAATGTTCCTGAAATACAACTGATAGTATTTTTTTATTTTAAAACAAACAAACAAACAAACCTCAAAACCAACCAACCAAAACCGTTTAGGTATTTTAACGCAAAGCAGAAAATTGAAGCAATCATTTTCCAGAAATTCCTGGTGAGCCACTTGAGAAAATGTTAAACAGTTAACAACTGTAAAATCTCTAGCAGAAACTCCAAAGGTCACTAAAGATAAAAGGATGGAACCACATGTTGCATCCTAGAGACTCATAAGACAACATAATATTCTCTCAGTACAGTTTGACTTCTGTAGTCTTACCTTATAAATTGGATTTCATATGCTTGCAGAAACTGATAGAAGAGGTGTCTCTTTTTTAGTTACATACAGATCTCTAGATTTTTATTCAGATAGGAAAACTATGAAGAGTTATAGGAAACCAAGATTTTCTCCTAATGCAAAGCCAAACAGTATGGCAATCTAATTACTGCCTGAAAATAGCCTACAAATGTTATGTGTGAAAGAATAAATGTGGTTCAGCAAGGACGTTGAACCTATGCATGTAAGAAGTCTCATGGATATATGAAAATTATGAGGTAGTTTAGAAACATAAAAAGAACAGAATTTGGCCATGTCAGACAAGGAAATGTCTACTGTGGAGAAGTCTCTGTTCACTGAAAATAATCTACAGTTAATAGAGAAAAAATGCAGTCTGGTGGCTTGTCATCTGAGCAATACTGATGAATACTTTTGAAGCCCATACGGTCTTTGAATGAAAATATCTGAGACATTTGTTGAGATGCACCAACATCTCTGTATGTGTGGATATTAATAATCCCTTTAAATATTCTTTGTGTAATTCTGGTTTTAGACACTTCAGATTTGCACAGAAATAAATGGCATCATCTTGCAACAGACTCACCATCAGTAATCCAATCCCAAGTAACTCATGCCTTTATTTAATTCTGAAAACTTTTGACAGGAAACACAGATCACACACAATCACAGACTACATGAAATTACCCCATCCACAAAATATTATGACCACCTCTGGGATTTTCAAATCCCCACCAGGTCTAAAAATTCACTAGATCTTTGGTCAAACCAAAAAGAACCATAAATCAAGTTGCCCTCCTGAAGCCTTCAAACACTAAAAAGAAAGGCATTATATTTCAGAGCCAAAATAAGTACAGTAAGTTGGGCTGGAAGAAATACAGCATCACTGGGTTTCTGTGCAAGGAAACACTCTTTCAATTGAGCAAAACTTTCTGTGTTGCCTTGGTGAATCCCCTTGCTAGCCAAAGCTGGCTACTAAAAGTGTTTTGCACTCTAATAGCTGCTTTAAACAAATGATCCTCAAGTGTCAGATACAGATTTTTACTTTATGCGGTGTAAGGACATACACACACATATATATGTTCACACACCATCAGATTCATATGTACACAGAAACAGACTTGCATTATCTCCTCTAATAAAAAAATTCTGCATAATCTGTTCTTTGAAGTTAGAAACATTTTACACACATCTGCATGTACACACTCACACAGTGCTTGAAACAAAACTTAAAAGAAACAATTATGTTCCTTGTGAGTACTTTTATGCTGTAATTCAGCCTACTTAAAAGAATTAATTCAGCCATAGAGTTTAAAAAATTAAAAGTACTTCAAAATCCAACTACAGAAGGAATATAATGATGCTTTTTTAAGAAGAAGTCTTCCAAGTTGTGAGTAAGGTGCAAAAATGGGTAGTAGGAGCAAGTCCAGCTCAAAGGTTGGCCTAAAACCAACAGGTTGGCTCTCCTGAGAAAAGCTGCCATAATACATGTGAGTCTTGATTTAAACCAGATTTCTGTACTCTGTGGCTGGAGAACTGGGGTCATACTTTTAAAATTAATCTGTAGCAGAAGAAGTACAAAAAGTATAAATATTCCACACTCTTCTATTCACTAGAACCCAGGCAGGACCTCCTAATGAAGTTTCTCCAGCCTAGCAGACACCGCATGTACGTATTTCTTGCTCTCTGAAATACATTTGTCATAGGAGAGGAATTAATTTTGAACTGCAATTTGAAAATTAAATCCAGCTGACTGAATCTTCATCTAAAATCAGTGTTTTTACAGAACCATAGACTTATCACCAATGGAAGAGACCTATAAAAACATCAAGTCCAACCACCATCCCAGCACTACCATTGTAAACCCTAAAGCCTAAACCATATCCCCCAGAGCCAGATTCAGACACCTCCAGGGATGGTGAATGCACCACCTCCCTGGGCAAACGGTTCCAATGCCTGACCACCCTAATGCTGACAATTTTTTTCTAATATCTAATCTGAATCTCTCCTGCCCCAGCTTAAGGCCATTTCCTCTTGTCCTCTTAGTGCAGGCCAGTAGAACAGACCAGTTCCTGCTTCCCCACAGCCTCCTCTCAGGTAGTTGTACAGAGTGACGAGATCCCCCAGAGCCTCCCGTTCTTGAGACTAAACAACCCCAGCTCCCTCGGTCGTTCCTCCTAAGACATGTTCTCTAGTCTTCTCATGAGCCTCCCTGCCCTTTGCTGCACACGCTCCAGGGCCTCAATGTCCTTTTTGAAGTGAGTGGCCCACAACTGAATGCAGCACTCCAAGGTGCGGCTTCACCAGTGCCAAGGAGAGGGGGACGATGACTTCCCTGGTCCTGCTGGCTACACCATTCTTGATACACATCATGATGCCTTTGGCCTTCTTGGCCACATGTTTTAGAACAAAATTTGGTCATTTTCTTTTAAATGCAAAGGTTGAAACAAAGCCACTTGATATCATAAAAGCAAAGAGTTATATACTAATGTTGTAAACATAATGTCCTCTGTTTGCCCATTATTTACACATGCAACTCAGGTACTGTGTAGTTTTAATGGATACAATAGCACAAAAGATTAATATTAGTCTTTACTGTGACTCTGATGGGGATTTTTGGTTGGTATAAAAGTTAACATGACGAAAACAGTTTTTTTGGTGTGTTATTCTATTTTTACATTGTAGCCTGGGAAAAAAAATGTAACCATACTGCCAATGAAATCCAAAAAAAATCTTTTCCTGTACATTTCTGCTGACTGACACATCATGTCTGCAAATAATAGTCTTCTTCTGAAAAGCCTTCACTTTACCAATACCAAAATGACAAATAAGACATGCCATCTTACAAACATTTACCAAAACTTGGATACTTTGGCAACGCAGCATTGCAGCTCCTGATGCACAAATTCTACTCTTCAACTAAGTAATTCTTCCACATTTTTAAGGCCAAGGTATGAACTAAATCCCACATTGCCACTTTCTGTTTGAAATATACTATAGTAAACTTTGATATAAGATTTGTTTCTCAAAGAAACTAATTAGAAGAATTGGGTTTTTTTAATCCTACCGGCACTTATAATGTACACCAACTTCTGAAACTGGTAACAAAGAAAATCCTGAGGGTATCTCAAGAAGGAATTTCAAGAGGAACATATATTGGTGATGTGAATTAACACAATTTCCCAGGCTCAGAAGAATGTCCTGGAAAGGACTGTAAGGAATTCTGGTTACTAAATGATGGTTTAAGATAATCAAAGGTAATCAAAGATTTCTTACTCAAATTATCACTGGAGTGACATGTACACTAAGAAAATTAAAGAAAGCAGATTCAGTTGTTTCTTGGCTCACCTTACACAGGTGCATAAGCCAGAAAAAGCCCATCAAGAAACTGAGTGCAATGTATTTCTTTATTTATATAAAAATAAAATCTGTTTATCTTAAACTCCTTTCCTTTGTGGAAGGGGAAGCACTGGGGAGTGCCATACACAATACACTAATTACAATCACTTTCTGCTTCAATAAAGGAAATATAAACTTCCTGCCTTGGCAAAGGCCAGAATGTCTCAAGCAGGTGGGAAAAGGATCACATTAAGTGTCTAGACAGCAGTGTGGAGGAAAAATACTTCTTTAATTTTCTGTTTGTGTGCTAATCCAGAAAAGAGACTTCATGTGTAAAAAGAACTGCCTTAATTATTGATTCTCTTTCTATGGTAATTATATTTTTAATTACATGAATACCAAAATAATCTGCAATGCTTTAGGAAGTTCTGATACTAGTGGTCACAAGACTCTCCTCTTCACTTTCTGCAGAGTAAGAGGTTAACATGAGTCTTCTGGGCATACTATAACTCTGTTAGTAATAACTCTGTATGTATTCTCCTGAATTCTTCCAAATGAAATCATTGCTCAGTATTGCTATTACTGAGTGGGAGCTTCACTCCAAAGGGAACTTTATTACTTAATCTAGCACTGAAATGCTATCGATTAAAAAAGCTTGAATATTTCCGAGATGGAAGATGATTAATGAATAAAAAATTCCATAGTCATATTTTGATTAAATAATATTCCCAGAATGAAATATTTCCAGCCAATTATTATGTTCTCAAGGATATATGGGACTATAATCAATTAGTATGTTCTATGTAACCCAGAAAATTTTATTGTGAAAACAAAATCTCAGGACCACCAACTCTTCACAGGTCAGTAAAGGTCCAATAGGCCACCGAATACTTGAACGCTCCTTTCCTGGAGAGTAAGCAGCAAATGAAAAGACACATGACAATAACTGAACACATTTCATATGGAAATTATGCAACTTAATGGTGCATAGGCTTATTTTCTTCTTTTGGACAGTTTCTTCACACTGCATCCTTATGCACTTCCCTTAGCTACACATTTTCATACTAGAAACTCATCTTTTTAAACCCAAAAGTCACCATCTTCATGTCTTTCAGGTTTAGTGTCTACAAATATTCATAATCTACAGGAAACAATGCAATACACACAGAGGAAACTTGCATACATGACATTGCTCTGACAGCCTACTCTACTCCCAGGATCCACATTAATGTTGCCATGAGTAAAATTGCAAAGCAGCTAATTTAAACAGAACTGGATGGGACATTAAGTTGCTATTTGAGGACTACAATGACTTCCCATCAAATACGTGATTTTACAAGTAAGATTAGTTTACTCTACCCAGTTGAGAACCAGGCAAACTCAATAAGGTAAGTCTCTCACAGATCATTCTGAAACAGAGTAATAGAAAGAAATCCTGCACTGCAGAGAAAGAAGAGATTCTCCATGCTAGTGGGCCGACATTCCCACAGATCTATTCCATCCAGACCGCTCCCTTGGTCTTACAATGCCTAAAGCCCAACAGCTGAACATTACTCATCAGATTTACCACTGTGTCCTTACATAAAAGGCAGGCATGCTGTTCTAACATAGCTATTAGAAATGGCTGCTGCAGTCACACAGACCACAAAGTGGATGACAAAACTGCTATCATGCTCCTGTTTGTGGAGCAGTGAGACTATTGTGCCCTCCACACCATCATATAAGCTCAAAAAAAGCTTCAGTGCAAAGCAGAGAATAGTGAGTTGCTTTCTGTTGCCTGGAACCATAGCTCTCAACAGCTACTTTACAATAATTGTAGTTGCACAAGTAAGTAATTACTTTAGAATAATACTTTGCAAAGTTTTGTATGTTACAATCATTACACAGTCTCTGCAAAGACGAAACAGTAGACTCAGGCCAGGCAAAAATAATAGGCCCCCAATAATAGATGCATGAGTGTCCAGCAAGAGGAGCTTGGCCAGGACTGTTATGCTCTTAAAAAAAAAAAAAAAAAAAAAGAGATAAATTTAAGAACACTTCAAAGATAATAGAGAATCTTCTAGGATTTCATTAAATAACAGAACATAAAAACAAGTATTTTACATCAGTGCTCTTTAATGGTTAAATGCACTTCAAATTTTCAGAAGTTTTTCACTGAAAAAAAAGTTCTTGACTCTCATAAAGCTACAAGAAAAGTTACGTGCCATAGATCTGCCAGCTGCTATCAAACCTTTACCACATATCCACCATTCCAATTTTAGAAAAACTTCTATGTCAGATTGCAGTGTATGATAACTTGATAAATTCTGACTTTGTGATTATCAGATTTCTACTATCTCAAAGATGAGAGAAATGTGTTTATCCAAATGAGACACTCCTAATTCCAACAAAATCCTATCTGCATATTCCTAAGTGTTTCAAAAGTTGCAAGAATATCTATATACCTCCTACTCCATCTTTCTAGTGTCTTTTATTCACATTGTTATCCCTTTTCCCCCACCTTTTCCCCCAGGGTTTCCCCTCCTGGCCAGGAAAATTAGTACCAGAACACTGTTTAACAGATAGTTCTTTTAGGTTTTGTTCTCCAAGCAAAAGCAAGATGCAACACAGTCTCTCTCAGACTCCTGTTCTCACAGGTATTTGCCCCCTTTTCATAGTGAGTTGTTTTAAGTACAATCAGCTGAGAGCCATTTAACTTTTTCTGCTGTTTATTTGTTTGGTTGGGTTCCCCACCCCACCCCATCCTCTTGTTATCGATTCTATATCTTAATCCTTCTATGTCTGGTATGCGTTGTGAAACACAGACTAGCTCTGGATGTCTGGAAACTGTTGGACTTTCTTAAAGAACATCATCATAACTTTTCCCACCCCAGAACTGGTGGATTTCTGTGCATGCGGAATTATGAGTGAACATAAAACTTTCTGCACAATATATAATACATCTTATTAAGTTAATTTCACAAATATAAAGTTAGTTCCCAGGAATCATGGTTTCAGTTGAATACAGCCACAGAATACTGTGGAAAAACAGTTTCTTGACCTCAAAGCCTAATGAAACATTGACTGTGTCCGCTCCTATTTTTAGATGTATGCTCTGCAGTGCCATATTCCTTAATATAAAGCTGACCCAAATGTTCCAACAGCAGACGTTGGTTTCTCTCTGATAGCCAATGCATATCTTTGCCTTCCAAGTTTCTGTAAACACATCATTATAAGGAAGGCCAGTCTTACTTTTCCCAGCCTTCTTTCTAATTATGTGCCTGGTGCCAGGAAACTTTTTTTTTTTGTCTTCAGTACTAAAGTTTAAACGAAGGGCTGAAGACTTGGAAAAGAAAAAAAGACTCTCCAAAACTGGTCCTGTTATAAGTTACAAAGTTACTAAGTAACACCAAATTCCTCTCAACACTCAGTGATAAACATGAGACAAAAAAATGTGTCTACAAGAGTACATCAGTGCTAGATTACCAAATACGTCTTCCTGATAGACATACAGAACAAAAAAAAAAAAAAAACAAAAAAAATGCAAAACAACTAAACCACCACTCCCCCCTCCCCCCAAAACAACAAAACCACAATAAAACCCCTCAAACCCCTCAAAAACACAAACAAACAATTTTGCTTGATTTTGGTTTAATTTTGCTACGAAGCCTTAGTAAGTTTCCTAAAATATCAAGTCTCCTGCCCAATACCAACTCTCTTAATCCAGGACTATCATCAGGTTCCTACAGAAGTCTCCCGCAAAGAAGGCTGCGAAAGCACTCATGTTTTACTGCTCTATCGTATCTCCTAAGGACTGATTTACCAGGTCTTGAGCTACAATGATGCACAGAGCAGCTGCCGCCACAACAGCATCCTCTGCATTTGGGAACACCAAGGGAACGGCCAGGAGCGGCAAATAAAGTGCATCAGCCAGACTCGAATGCAACTACGCACGATGTGGCAAACCAAAAGGACAAGAGTCGTGCAGAACAAAAAGTATTCGAAAGAAAGGCGGTCTGCCCGGTCCGATTACAGCATGATTTCATTTGCCCTGACCTCCCATCACCGCTTCAGCCCTGCGTTCACTTCATTTGAAGAAGACACGTCACGTAGGAACTCATGAAAGTTTCCTGCCATCTTACCTCGCAAAGGCTGAGCGGGCAGTTCTCACATACCCGAGCACGGTTCCCGGGCGCGGGCGGCGGAGCGGGGCGGAGCGGAGCCCGCAGGTACCCGCGCTATATAGGGCGGGCCCGGCGGCGCGGCCACCGCGCCGTGACTCACCGAGAGCCGCCGCCGGCGCGGCCCACTCCGGCAGCTTCACGTTAAGAGTCCCGCGGCCGCCCCGGGCTCCCGATGCGTACGGGAGGCGTTACCAGGCTGCCGGGAACGGCAGCGAGACGCGAGTTTCACGAAGCCATTCGCCATCGGAATGGTTTCTCCCCGTTGCCGCAGCCTAAGACTTACTTTCTCTCCCCTCGGAGCAGCATGAGTTGGGACTTTGTGATAAACTTTTTGCTAAAAAAGGCTCGGGTCCCAGGCTGGAAGTTCACTTTTTTCCCTCCAGGAACCCGGCATCCATAGCCCGCAGGAAAGCTTCAGAAATTTTTACTAGAGGAGAAGCAGCTGCTGCAGCTGCCTTGAGTGTAGAGGAAACATCCTGGGCTCTTCCATATTGCCATACAGCTGCACAGAAGTGTTGCCACGAGAATTTACATCACCATTTCTGCGTAGGAAATTTTTTGTGATTTCCACATAATTTTTTGTCTGCATGAGAGAGTGGGTGGGATTGCTACGTGTTTAATGTAGAACTCCAGAAGCGATTTTCAAGTTATTCTTCTAAACCTTTAAACGCTTTTTAGTTCTTTTTCAATAGCACTTATGCCACAACTGATCACTACCAAGTCCCCAGATTGTCAGGTTAAACTGAATTTAAAACTCTTCTGAGAAAAAAACACATATTGTTCTATTGCACTGTAGTCATCTGTTTTACAAATAGTCTCCTGCATCATCTTCACCTGCCAAAGAACAGCATCAAAGATCAGAAAATATTTATTATATGATATAAAAATCCTGCTGGTTTGTGGTCTAATTATGCAAAACCTTCCAGTGTATCGAACACTGACTCTCAATAGATTAATTACTACCTCATATTAAGGGCATCATTTGAAGGTAGCTAATTTTTCCCCTTCTTATATTTTTTCCTTTTAAAAATTTATTTATTTATTTATAATTATTAATTTCCCACAAGGAGATAAAGAGTCTCAATTTCTGTTGCTGGTTCATACCCTTCTTACTATTACCCACTTGGTCTGGATTCAGTGCTTTCTTACAGATTACATACCAACATCAGTTTTATAAGCAATCATAGAACACAACTGATCACTAGTAACAACTACTTAAACATCTGCTTAAAACAAGATGAATAATCACAAAAGACACATGTATAAAAAAAAAATCCATTCACAATTTCATGCTTAGCCCACAGAAGCGATCAATGGTATCACTTGCATTTTCTACCTCATGATCAGCAAATAAGTGTAAAAACATACTGCCTTTTATCTCATTGTCCAGCATCCTAGACAATGACTGAAAGATTTTAGAGCAGCCAAAAGCGAGGGTGCTCCTCTTTCTTCTTTGACCTCCAGTGTTCAACCAGTGCGTTTTATAGTTCAGCTCTGGATGACTTCAGAATGTAACAGGTAGAACAGAGGAATGCTGCCAAAGAGGAAAAAGGGAGGGGAAAATGAAGCATCTCCTCACTACTAGAACAGAGAGTGACATGCCAGATCCTGGCACCAAGAAGACTGGCACTACACTAGCACTCTGTTTCCAATTCTGGTGCGTGACTATGGGGAAGAAGCATGGTAGCTCATAGACACAGTATTAAGACAGTACAAGGATAAAGAGTATCACTCCTGCCTGATCAGGTCTCTATGATTTTGGGTAGGTATGCTTGTCAAGAATAGTATTTTATCTAACAAGCAGAATACAGTTCAGCCGGTAGTAGCAGCAGATAAGGTAACACACACAACAAAGCACAGACTTGTGTACAGTAGGAAAAGTCAATGATAGAAAAACAATACCTTACATCTCTTAGCTGCACCTTCTCCTTTGTATTTGATTATACCAGCTTGAGATAATACTACATTAAAGACATGCATTGTTCTCTCACATTTTCTTCTGTTACAGCTTTTACATATTTTGCACATAAGCATTTTATGTCTATGCATGCATGTTCCCTTCATGGGGATGGAAGATGAAAGCACAGCCAGCTTGTGCACATCAGCTTAGTTCAAGACACTTGCTTCCCTGTGACTGCACAAGCATAACTGGGCATGGAAAGGGAAAATAAAGCACAGCTTACTGGGAACTAAACATGAGATACAATATGAGATAAAGATCCAGAGAGAAAGGAAACAAAACCATATGTTTAACTTAAAACTTAATATGATCTGTGATTCTTTCTTGTAAACAACTTTGCTTATCATTCCAGCCCCAGGAACATTTGTTTCTAGTTTAAAGAGTTTCCAACTACATGTACAGTATGACTGGCAAACTGAAACGAGAGAACTAATTGACACATAAAAAGACAAGTGCATACAACTCCAATTAAGTCCTAATATTTAAATTAAATATGTAAAATGTAATTATAATTATAATAAACAGCTTTTGGAAAAATGCAGTAAAAGACCACAAAAATTCATTTCTGTGAACCAATGGAGATAATGGTAGAGGTCAGTAAAGCCGACAACCAACAAACTGCACGAAGTTTTTCACTAGCATTCATTCTTTCAGAATCTTCACAAAATTAAGATTCACTTTTCATACCACCCTGTAAATAAAATCAAATTAGTATTGTTTAAAGTACAAAGACTAAAAAGGATGACTTCAGGAAAGAAAAGCTGAAAATGCAGAGAGGAAACCTTACACAAAGTAAATACATCCTCAGCAATCTGAGTGAGAACAAATTAAGATAAAACGACTCAATGGACTTCATGAGAGAGCCTGTCCAGTTTTTCAAACTACTACAGAATAATTTGTATAATTTAAATGCAACCTTTTTGCCTGCATTGTATCTTCAGTGAAGAAAGTGTCTTTTAATAGTGTATACATATATTGTCATTGACAACTACTGTTTTCCAGGTGCTACTATAGTACCAATAACTACACACTTCTATTTCCTTTCTTCTATTGGCTTCATTTTTTTCTTCATTATGATATGCAAAATTTTAGTATCCTAGTGGGTGACTTAACAAAGACATTTAAAGCTACACTGGAGTGTGCAATTCTGATCATACTAGTTCAGACCAGGTCTTTCAATTTTTTTAAAATCAAACCAAGATGTTTTTAAAAAGAAAAAACCCCCAACAACAAACCAAATCTAAAAAATTCTGAGGTCTAGAAAGAAGCCGTGATTTACATTCAAATGGTGTTCTCTACATGGGGGAGACACTTGACATGAGATTCTTTTGGTCTTAAAAACTGGAAAATAATTCAAGGATATAGGCATGCCTGTAAATCAGCCCAAATGGTATTCAGTTAGCCACAAAGGAGCGTTGCATTGTATTACAGTTCAAAAATCATTAAGCTCTGATGGGAATGTCAGTAACACAGACCCTGAAGGACTGATTAGAAGAGGGAATGGAAAGAGCTTACAACCTTCCAAACTGATTCATATGCAGCTGACTGAATTCAATGATCTAGGGAGACCTATTCAGCAATCTCCCTGTTTTTCTTACATAAGGGAAATGCATCTCATTTACACTAGCTGTGCAAAACAAGCTTTCACATGCCAACCATTGTGGATTTTTGAACTTTTATTTAAAATCAAAAAAAGTAGCTCCATAAAATTATATCCCCTCCCATACCATACTTGACAACATTTAACACTTTGAATAGGGATTACTAAACCAGGATCAGGACACTGATTTTCTTGGAATGCATGAGAGTTTGAGATTTCTTTAGAAGGCCAGAATACAAAGTTAGGATTTCCTAAAGCAAAACTGAGTAACTGTACCTCTGAAATGGCAATCGCCAAACATGTACCAGTCCAAAGCATTTTAAAAGTCTCTTGAATCTGGTATTACAAGTATCCTGTTCTACCTAACTTGGCTGGTGCTGGCAGACACTGAGGTGGTAACTGTAATATGCTTTGTTTGGTATTATTTCCTCTTGGTGAAATTCACAATGTCTGAACTAGAAGTACCAAGCTGTTTGTGGCTTGTTTTTCTTAGCACTGCTGGAAAACAAAGCATCACATGTTTGTTGCAAGAAAGATCACTTAAGCAAACATTTCCCATCACTTTCAATTCTGCCAATAAACACCATTAAAGTTATGTGTTTTACAGAAAGGAAAACACAGCTAGAGCTAACACTTCATAGCAAATCATACTGCAAAGTCTCTGATCTATGAAAATGGGATTCAACAACAACAAAGGATCTTTCCCAAACTTCTAATAATACCTGGAGGAAAGCAAAAATTAGAAGTTTCTATTACTGAGACAATTTTCATGACAGCAATTACCATTTTAATGGTAATACATGTGTATGTGCACCTGTGTGTATATACACATGGTGATGATTTGACTCATGCTTAAGTCTTGTTATTCCACTATTTCACCTTTTGGACTAAAATAGTAAAGGTCTACACAGGGTAAAAAAAATTGTTTAAATGCTATTGATTAGATGTACTGTGTAACCCCTATGACAGCATGGAGAAAAACCATGGGTCTACAATGTAGGCACTTTACAACAAGGAACTGGAACAGTGATTGTTGAACAAGCATATAGAGAAGTCAAGAATCCCAATGACCTCCTACAAGTACCCAGATATTTCCGTACCCAACTGCTTGGTCTGTTCTGACCATGAGTAATCCATGAGATTTCCTGGCCTGCACAACTACTGGTATAGCAATGTGTAAGAGCTCTGGAAATTAAATATAACAAAATATAATCTGGAAAACGATTCACTCCTCAGCCTTTACTTCACAGTAAAACTGACACAACACTCTTCAGCTGTGATACTGAAAATCACATTTACAAGCATTACCATGGATTTATCACAGGTGTACCTACAACTTCATATACTGAAATTTTTAGAAGGCTTATATAAAGTCATATATGGTTACAGCAATTTGATGCCACCTGTTAAGTAATTCCCAGGTCTGAACTCAGATCTCAACACTATATTCTATTCTTTAATACTCCTGATATGGTAACAGTGAGTGTGTTGTATCTTTCAATTAGCTACACCTCAGTAACTTACAGCTGCTGTAATTGTGAGGCCTGTCTGGAAAGATAAAGAAGCTGTTTCTTCTGAGTCAGGCTTCCCTGCAATATTTTAAATGTTTTTCAGTAGCTGTTTATGAACTGATCTTGTCACGATTTCAAGATCAAGACATAACTTCCTTCCTTTCATCAGGATGTCAAACTCATAGTGCACGTAATTGTTTGCTATAAAGCCTGTGAATTTAGCAGACATTCTGTTGCTAATGTTTTTAAACCAGAGCAAACCAGGCCAGTATGTTAAACCTTACTGCTGAAATTTGTGCCCACAGCTATTTAGTTTTCTCTATTCTAGCTTTCACACAGTCAGCAGAGATCATAGCTCCTCCTTTATCTCCTGAATGCTTCTGTTGTGTTGATTCTTCCTGCTACGAGCGGATCTGGAGTGAAAAAGTGAATGGTGTTCCCTGTCTTTTCCCACTGGGAATAAGACCTTTCAGCGTCAGACCATATAATTAGAACAAACAATGTCCCAAGACACTGTGGATTAGGATCACAGGGTATGAACTCTACACCTATGTTTAAAACAGTACCTTACTTAAATTTCTGATAGCCCATAATAATTTTTCATATTTCATATTGTTATGAAATGCTTTTCTATCTGAATTGTCAGGACAGTTTGGGGGTTTTTTTTAGTACTCATTTTTCTTTCTTTTCTTTCTCTTACTAATGCTCTCAACTGCAGAGACACCTCTGTGTACCCTTTTTAGATGAATGTCTAAGTTTTCATCAGAACACTACAGTAGACAAAAACCCATCATGCCTTTTTGTAATGCCTGAAATTATCTGCAATGGGATTCTTTCCCCCTGGCAGGGGATGACTCATTTATTTTCAGTCTGCTAACCAACGGGCCTGCCAAAGACCCCTCCTTTGTAAACACAAATCTATAGAGTGCTTTCAGAAACATGAGAAAATATGACAAACACAGCTTGAGTTCTTCAGCTTTGCTGGCAGAAGATCACAGAG
>VWZD01013559.1:674989-695164 GCA_013396695.1 Sakesphorus luctuosus
GGGTATTTGGTTTGGTTGGGGTTTTAACACATAAGTGATTGGGAACTAGAGGTATATAAGATGAACAGTGCCAGACTCAGCACGGTTCTGTGTGGAATTCAACTGGTTATCTCCTGTTTTTTTGAGAACTGACAAATTTTTTCTAATTTTAGTTACTTTCTTTTAAGCACTTACTTTTATTTGGACAAGAAGACATATTTTTCCAGTGTTTGACCCTTGATTACTTAACTTCTTCAGAAGCCTTTCAAAGTGTTGCTAACATTTGGAAATCCATTGGACTGTATCAGCTAGATTTCATTCATCCACACGGTTCTTGTCAATTCCTTTAAAGTTTGAGTAAATTTGTGAGGTGCTTCCCTTTACATTTTCGCACCCAAATTGTCATATTTATGTTAATTATTTAACAGTCTAATTTCTTCATTCTAGATCATAGACATAATCAATCTTGGGAATATACGGAATGTACACATCCAAGTGTATAGGTATCCCCAGGCAGAGATGCAGACACAGGCAAAGAATGTTATTTTCCAGTTTAAAATTAGTCTGAGTGGTTAAGCTGGCCATTAAAATGTATTTCACAGAATATGCTGAACTGGAAGGGACCCACAAGGATCACTGAATCCAACTCTTAGCCCTGCACAGGACCATCCCCAAGAGACACACCATGTGCTGAGAGTATCATCCAAATGCTTCTTGAACTCTGTCAGGCTTAGTGCTGTGACCACCTCCTCAGGGAGCCTGTTCCAGTGNTATGGATATATAGATACACATGCTGATAATAATATGTTTTAATACAGATCTTTAAAAAATCTCCTGCCAAAGTATTGGAATATGCATTGACTTAACTGATAAAACAAAGCTGTTGNATAGTTTGAGTAAATTTGTGAGGTGCTTCCCTTTACATTTTCGCACCCAAATTGTCATATTTATGTTAACAGTCTAATTTCTTCATTCTAGATCATAGAAATAATCAATCTTGGGAATATACGGAATGTACACATCCAAGTGTATAGGTATCCCCAGGCAGAGATGCAGACACAGGCAAAGAATGTTATTTTCCAGGTTAAAATTAGTCTGAGTGGTTAAGCTGGCCATTAAAATGTATTTCACAGAATATGCTGAACTGGAAGGGACCCACAAGGATCACTGAATCCAACTCTTAGCCCTGCACAGGACCATCCCCAAGAGACACACCATGTGCTGAGAGTATCATCCAAATGCTTCTTGAACTCTGTCAGGCTTAGTGCTGTGACCACCTCCTCAGGGAGCCTGTTCCAGTGCCCAACCACCCTCTGGGTGAAGAACCATTTCCTAATAGCCAATCTAAACCTCCCTGACACAACTTCAGGCCATTCCCTCAGGTCCTGTCACTGGTCACCACAGAGAAGAGATCAGTGCCTGCCCCTCCTCTTCCCCTCACAAGGAAGTTGTAACTGCAATGAGGTCTCCCCTCAGCCTCCTCCTCTCCAGCCTGAACATACCAAGTACCCTCAGCCACTCCTCATACAGCTTCCCCTCAAGGCCCTTCACCATCTTCATTGCCCTCTTTGGATGCTCTCTAATAGCTTGAAATCCTTCTTATATTTTGGTGCCCAAAACTGCACACAATATTCAAGGTGAGGCTGCCCCAGTGCAGAGCAGAGTGGGACAATTCCCTCCCTCGACCAGCTGGCGATGCTGTGCTTGATGCCCCCCAGGATACGGTTGGCCTTTCTGGCTGCCCGGGCACTGCTGACTCACATTCAACTTGCCATCGACCAGGACTCCCAGGTTCCTTTCCATGGCACTGCTTTCCAGATCTCATTCCCAGTCTGTATGTACTTCCAGGGTTGCCCCAATGCAGGTGCACAATCTGACAGTTCACCTTGTTCAACTTCTTATGGTTGGTGATTGCCCAGCCCTCTTAAGTTGTCAAGGTCTCTCTGCAGGGCCTCTCTGCCTGCCAGGGAGTCAACAGATTCTTCAAATTCAGTATTATCTGCAAACTTGCTTAGTATCCCTTCCAGTCCTGTATCCAAGTAGTTTATGAGGATGCTGAAGAGTACAGGGCCTGAGATGGAGCCCTGTGGAACCCCAGTAGTGACAGGTCACCAGTCTGATGTTACCCCATTCACTATTACCTTCTGTGATCACCCACCACATGATGTGTTTATCCAGCTGTGTGCTGGACATTTTGTCCAGAAGGATCATGTGAAAGATAGTCTTAAAAGCTTTACTGAAATCCAATCACAGCAAAGACAGAGATGAAAAATTTCTATATTGGCATTTTCATCAGGATAATAAAAAAGACAGCTGATATGAAAAAAAATTGCATTGTATGCTACGTGTCTAAACTTCCAGTATAGCATTTAACATTTAAACAGAAAAAGATAAGCTTTGGATGATGCCATAACTACGATATCTAAAAAGATATTTTTTTCAAGTACCAGAGATTTTTCAACTAAATAAACATAGGGGGCTGAAAGAAATGCCATCTTTTACTGAAGCAAAAACAGTTTGCTTACTATCAAGACTCTGCTCTATAGTTAATTAGTATTAATAATTAATAACCACACACAAATCTATTGTTTGAATTATATATCTATATAAATGAAACCCATATGTATTCATATTAAAAAAGTATTGCCAGAACTTTCAGTGCAGAAGTAACGGAAAGTTATTCTGGGAGAAACCCGGATGAAAGCTAACCTGAAACGTAATGCAGTTATGATTGGTAAGAAGTCGTTCATTGACTTATAGTTACAGCAACAGTCAAGGACAGTCCACATATCTGAGAGAGCTGGGCACAAACTGATGGGAATAGGAAGGACTGTTCTCCCTATGTATAGCTGGCATGCCACATTGCACTTGGATCTGGAAAGTATTTGCCAACATATTATCAAAATGCAGGAAATACAGAGAAAGACACCAGAAATCACCGTCAACTGTAAGTAGATGACCATTTTCCAGTCTGGTTTTGGAGAGAAATACATGTTTCATGACTTTGTTAAATAACTAATGGTACCTGCAAGTGGAAAAAGAATAAATAAGCACAGACTGCTGTGAGGAGTAGCAGAATGAAACTAAGAAATGAAAAATTGAAGCTGACTGTAGGCAGAAAACTTCACAGTATTGTTCCATAGTTTGACTCATCTCAGTCTGCTGGGCAAAACAGAAGATCCACAGATCAGACAGTCCTAAAGAGAGAATAAAGCAGCACTGCAAAAAAATTAACTCAGCATTGTAAAATAATTTTTATATTAGCTCTCTTGGTGCACTGTACCAGTAAGATCATCTTCATCTGTAGATTCGTGTTTGTTGGATGCTCAGGAGCTGAACAGAACTTTTGAGCAACCAAAATCCACTATAATGTATAGGAAAAAGACATGCATTATGAAGACTGGAATTGTCAAAGCACAACATGTTAAAGACTTAATTTCATCCCTTAAAAACCAGGTTCTTTTGCCTAGACAGTAAAACATATTATTAAAAAAAGAAAAAAGACAATAACTGCTTTTATGGGTAATGTACTCCTAGTGGGAGTCAGAATGACTTTCTGTGAAGATTTGTGGACAGGATTTTATGCTGTGTTTACATTTTCTGGGAGCTTAAGAGAAAACAGTCTGAAATAAGCTGCAGCTAACATGCTACAGGAAATGAAAGAAGAGAACCAGACTTCTCGAGAAAGATTTACATTTATATAGTGGTGATGGCTATGTTTTGGCTTAGAAAAAGCAATGCAATTGTTCTAAAATACACAGGAACTCTGTTGACTAGTGTTTCTCCTTACTTAGTGGATCATGAACTACTCCAACACTGTAAACTGCATCAAATGCAGTTATTTACAGACCAAAACTTCTTGCATCAGTGATTATTCTCTGTATGGCAACCAGAGACACGAAACCAGCACAACCCTCAGCTATGCCAAATATGTTGGTTTGAAACCCACTAGGGCATTTGCCATGGTTTCCATGGAGAAAACATTCAGATGTTGGTAAGCAGCAATACGTTCTTCAAAGCAGAGCAACATCTTTTATGAAAATTGTCCATAGTACATTGCAAGAAGAACCTGTAATCAGCTTCTCATCAATTTGAAAAATTTCCTTTTGTGGGAATCAGGTGTCTTGGAAATTAAAGTATAGAAGTTGAAATTAATCAACGGGCAATGTGCTTATTACATCTTAAGGGCATTTTAGCATGAGAGCACTTCTGTAGGGTATTCATTTGGCAGATCATCTTACTAGTGCCAGAAATAAGACTTTTTCTCTACACTGAACTATGCCTATATTTGGCTAGATCATGGTTCTTTTATTTAAAAATAAACAAGCAAAACCCCTTCCTACCAAAACTTCAGCTTTGCTCATGCTCAGTATGACATCATAATTTCAGCCAGATTTTTTTCCAGTGTGTCAGAAATCCATGGATCATACTCATACAATGGTCTGTGCTAAATCTCTGGACTATTACTGGCTTAGCAGGGCTTTCCTAGAAATCCTGTTCTGAATCACAGATACAAGGCATGAGAACTGAAAGCAAGGAGTTTATCTTGCCTTCATTCCCAACGTTTCTTCAAGATGATGATAAGGCAACCTGATGACTTTCTGTACAGCGAGAGAGCAGAGATTAAAGGAAATCATAGGAGACTATAAAAGCAACTTCTTGTACCTGACTATAAACTCGTTTTCGTGCATTTTTTTTGAGATATATATGGGTAGAAATGGATAAACTCGTCTAAATTAATTTTAACTTTGGTTTTGTCCCAGTCTTATATGCTCAAATTACACTGAAGTCTTTTGAGAGCGTTTGCAGCACACATCTGCTTCTGGGCTTATTACCAGTGGGTTTGGGAAGCATCAAGTTTTGCACACATCAGCTATTCAGCTGAGATGAAAGCAAAGTGCAAAGCGATGTAGTACCATAAAACTTCATTCAGAGAAAGAAAGTATGGGTAAGACAAATTTGTTTATATTGCAGTAAGTCTAAATATTAAATTCTTGCATCAGTGATTTTTCTCTATTTGGCAAGCCGAGAAATTAAACCTGTTAAAGCCATGATAATTGGAACAGTTTTGTAATACCTGTGAAGTATGATATAAGCCTGTAGGTTTTGATGACTCCCTATGATGTATATGACCTCTTACTCTAAATTACTTTACAGTTACCACTACTTTTTTTGCTATTTAATTTCCACTGAATGCTGTCAATATTTTACTATTTTTTTTCATACCTCAACCAGAACTGGTAAAAGGATTGTTCCATACATTTCAAAAAGATTTCTGCTGTTTCATCTTGAATTTTGATTAGAACTTTACCTCCCTCTCCCTATGCAATTCTATTTTTAAAAAAGTGGTCTTCACTTTCAACTCAGTTAAAACAAGCAATAAAATGTCCACTCTTCTGATAGAAATATTGATCTGCAGTTATCCAGAAGATTCTGAAGCTTTCTGTATTTTTTCTTCTCTAAAAGAGTATTTTTGATTATTAGATGTGAAAATTAAATAAAAACCAAACTGGAAGTATCTTTAAAAACAAAATTGGACAGGTAACATGGGGTGGCCTGTGATACCATATTCTGAAAAGTCAATAAGGAAGTAGATGTATAGACTTTCTCAAAAGCATTGAAATTCTATTTAACTGTATAGGTTTTCATTAGGTACAAACAGTATGCAGCTCCCATGGTTTGAAAAGACCATTGTCTGTCAAATCACAGTTTTGGTGGGGTTTTTTGGTCTTATATGAGTTCTTTGAATGGCATTTTACTTTCACGTGGTTTTATTAGTTTTTAAGTTCCTACTTGAATTTGTAACTAGACTTTAAAGTTACAGCAGACTAAAATAATGTGGATGGAGTAGATAGATATCATCTGTTAAGTGGTGATGTGTAGGTGGTAACAACCTTTGATATTTTCCTTTTTACCACTTTAGTTAGACCTTGAGAAAGGCCTTAGACAAAGCTAAACAACACACAACAGCTGTATTTCAGAAGCATGACAAAGACTGTGATGTGAGCTTTGACTGAGGAGTGCTTCATGGTCAGGACTTCTGTATCTCAACCAAAACTTCTAAAGGTAAAAGTTCCTTTGAGAAGACATGTCCAGGGAGCAGTACTGCAGGCCAGAGTCAAGGACTCTAGGGGTGTCAAAAGTTCCATGGACTTCTACAAGTACCAGTTGTGGGAGCAAGTGCAACTGCAGCAAAGTTGTTCTTGGGCAGGAAACTAAATTCACAGTATCACAGCTGTGCTGGTGATTAATCATTTACATATTCACATTCTACTGATATAAACACTATGGAAGTCATCTGACTAGGAAGGATAACTGGAGAATCTTTTACATTTCTCAAAGGAAATTTATATTCTAGCTCAGCAACTGCACTTATCCAGAGGATTTATTTTAAAAGTAGTCCAATGTTGTTTATTACATACAGCATGATCAAAATATAAAAAAAACTCCCAAAAAACAAACCACCACCAAACAAACAAAAAATAGCCCCCAAACGCATAAAAATGATTTTTTTTTCTATATCACAAAAACTGTATATTCTGCATTACAGACAGTTTCTATCAATAAACTGATAGTTACTCACTCACCAAAACTAGACTTTTAAGGGCAAGTTTGGCTTCCTCTCTCCCCAGCAATGGGTAGGTGCCAATAGAGAGTGACTGAAAATTGTATATTTTCCCTCAAAATTATTTTGATTAAACTAAAGACATAATATATTTGGAGCAAGTCTTTTGTTATAATACTATATAACGTGTAGAGTTCATATTTGGAGATATTTAACACCACCTATTAAAACACGGCCTTAAGATTAATATACACTACGCTAACATATGCTGGCTTACAGCATTTAATCTTGAACTTGTAGAACCAGCAGACTTTTTTTTCTTCGGGGGTGGAGGGGGAGCAACCCAAACATTAGGATCCAATGACTGGTAGAGTGGGGGGAAATGAGGCAGTTCCCCAGCATACTCATTGCCAAACATATTCTTGGATTATTTCTTTGCCTTATCCAAAGTAAATCTGTTTCTGGGTCTGGCACATTGAGAAATTCTGATAGGTATCCTGTATAATGGAACACTCAGGTCTCTTCAGTTTATGAAGTGACTGTTCTGAAAGAACTACTGAGTTCCTTTCACAACTTTACACTCAGCCATTCTGTAAAGCCTATCCCATCCTCATCTTTTTAGGAGAAAAAGAGGGGGGTATCTAACTATCTCCGAGGTATTTCACTGTGTTAGTTGAAATTATTCAGTATTTAAAATTCTAGGATGGTTATGCCAGAAGACTTTGGAAAAATAAGTTGTCTTAAATACTGAAATCAGCATTTACAGAAAATACTTTTTAACAAGATTGTTATACTGTCAAGACCACTGTCAGAGTATCTGGGCCAAGGAAAGCACCACTATCTCTAAACTGGATCAATTTCTCTTGTACAGAAGTTTCTAAAATAAACTCCCTTTGTGATTACCTGTTCAAAGTTACAGGCTTAACTATCAGTATCTTTCACCGAATATTTTATAGACTTATAAAAGGCATTCCAACTAACAATTGTCTATAGCTGTAATGAGACTCATTAGACTTACTACAATTCCTACAAACAATAATAAATACAAATCTTATTTTTTATTGCAAAAATATTTTTTAAATGTTTTGTATTTTAACAAATAAAATAAGCAAAATCCCTTGTTCAATCATGCAGTGGCTGTAAAATAGCCAGACTGTGCAGAATTCATCTACATAAGTCACACTGCGAGGCGGGGAGGGGGACAGGGCAAGAAAGAGATCATGGAAAAGGCTTAGCCATATTAATTTATAGGTAGCTGAGCAAATACTTTGAAGAACATCTTTATCTCTTTGTGACAGGCCCCCAGCACTCTTCTAGCCTCACAGGGGAAGAACTCTCAGCTGAGGTGTGGTTGCTATGCCTACTTGCTTATACCATAAAATAGATGACCATGTCAGAAGATTCAAAAGAAAACTTATGGTGACAGCAGGTTTTACTTCAGCAGTCCTTGCCTAGTAAGGAACCACATGAACTGCTGCTGTGAAGAAAAATAGGAAAAAGCTCATGTTTCAATCCCAGGAATTTCACAAGACACTCTAGGGAGAAAGACTCAGTATTCAGGTTTGCCTCAAGAGGCTTCCAGGTTTCATGCAGCAACAGCACCCAATTATGAATCTTATCTATGCGTGAGGAGGTGAGTGCATAAGAATTACCAAATCAGAAGGGAAAGGTTACCTGAGAAAGTACTGAAGACAAAAATGGTATCAATCATGCAAACTATGTAGCAAATTTATTCTGATTGGAATAATGTTGTAGGATTAAACTATGGTATAAAAAGTGATAAGTTTGGGAGTTTTTTGCATTTTATTCTAAGTCAAGAAGCATATTTTAGATCTTCACTGAGTACATGTAATCTTTATTTGTGGGGAATCAGCAGGGAGTGTTGCTGTAAAGTAACTGAGCAGCAGTCCAGATGTAACACTACTAAAAGTGGGACAATTGGAATCAATTTAGGACAAGCCATGGATAAATATGAGCAAACTTCCCAATCATGGCCATTTGACTAACTGTACTGCCTTTTCTCAGGATCCCATAAGGCGTATTCCAAAGGGAGGAACTCCTAAGGCCTTTAGATGTTAGAGAGCTTGTAGAATTGGAGAGGGCAATTCCCCAGTTTGATTATTTTCATTCTGCTACTCAGATTATGATAGGCGTTGTCTGTGACTAATTCAGAACTTTGTCGCAATATACATTTGTTTCTTCAAAATCAAGTGCGATTTAAGTCACAGTACTTGAAGACTATTGTACTGGAAAGCAACAACAACAACAAAAACATGTTTAAACAACTCCAGAGACAGAAACCACACCAAAATCAGCCTTGTCTTTGCAATGACTAAAGGAGGAAAGCTGAGCATGGTTATGGGCCTCTGAAGTATTTGCTGCTCACAACTGCCCCTTATTGCTAACAGGCCTTTTCCACTGGTACACAAGGAAGTAAGAAACTCATTAATATCATAAATTACTTTCTCTTCTTTGAATCTTCTGTTTTATGCTTTCAGGATCTTTTGTTCCCTGTCAGCCCACCCTACAAGAACATGCAATTCTTATTTTGGATACAGCCAGCTAGGTATATACACTAGCTCATGCTTTATTAGGACCTTCAAAAGCTGTGCCTGTTTGATTTATTTGCATCACTATTTCCTGGCTTGTTCTTCTAAGAAACACTGTATAGCTTCCTTTACTTAAGTACACATTCCAAAGAATCCAAGACACAGTGAAGCGAGGAAACAGTCCCTCATGTATGTAAAAGGGAATACAGTAATTTTTTCTCTTTTTTTAATTTCCCAATAAGCTATGAGAAAAAAAAATGCCCTAAATAATATTGTCAGCAGAATGATGTTATCCATAGTATGGTTTGATACATGGACTGGGATGTGATTCTCAAAAAATGAAATAAGTCTGATAAGTCTGATCAATAAGTACACCTCCTTTTCATGCTTAATCAGATATTGCCTGGACAGCATCCCGTACATTCTGCAATAAAACAATATATAAGTAAAGGTCTAGCCTTTTGAAACAAGGAGCTGCAATTTTAGTCAGTGGTCTAGGAAAATAAAAGCCAGCAAAACCCAACATCACAATAGCCACTAAATAAAAGATGAATCATTTCAGAGAAAAAGTTAAAAAAAGAAAACCAAAAACCAAACCCAAACAGAAGGAAAAAAAGCAACCCTCACAAAGCCTATGGGAATCAATTGGCTTCAGACCAAAACATGCTAATGGAAGATATATTATCAGAGAAGAAGTGAAAAATAAATTTCCAAGAGTCATGGAAGTTGTTTAAGACAAATACTCATACAAAGGGGAAAAGAAATTCTTCCAGACCATTTTCCAAATGCCTGATCTTGCATTCCTTGCGCACCCTAATTCCCTTTGAAGTTATAACTTTAGGCTATGTGCTGGGATTATATAACCTTCCTTATATAGAAACATGCAAAATAGTACAAAGCAAAATTATGCATAAACATACATAGCTAGACAAAACCTCTAGAAATTGAAAAAGAAAACTACAAGAAAAATAGCTAAAAGTGAGGTACATTTCTAGACCTTTTCTTTAGAAGTGGAAAATGTCGAGGAGGAGGAAATTCAGAGTAAAGGGGGTGAAACTGTGAAAGTTAAACAAGCTTGTCAAATAAGAGAAACATTTGAGCTACATTTCCTAAACTACTTTAAAAGGGAGTAAACTAACCAAATGCCATCTGAAATTGGCTGTACGCCCACCACTTTGGTTGACTTTGGGGTCAGTAAGGCAGAGGACAAATATAAGCTAGTATAGTTGAAAAATCAATACAAATATAGCTAAAACACAGATGGAATTTATTACAGAGCAGCTGGAAATGCAAAGAAAGAATTCTGTGGATCTATGCTGATGGTGTAACTTTGAAAAATATTCTCTGAGTATGAAAGTACTTTACAAAACAAACAACTTTAAGAAGTGGCATTAGATATAGTCATACTACAGAAAACAGACTGTTCTGCTCTGAAAATCTGGCATACTTCTGATCACTTTAATAATGTCACTTTCAAATCAGTCCAAACAGACTTGCTAATGAAGATCAATAAATCACAGGATAATGTAACATATGCATGACAAACCCCAAGAATTGGACAGAAAAAACCTGCACAAAATAGAATGGGAAATTCTAAGTTGTTTCTTTCCCCCTTATTTTTCTTCTAATTGATATTCTGGTTAAATTTTCAGGTATTGTGCAGTTTTAAAGAATTCCTGGAAAATGTTCAAGACATTCAACAGTGTCAAGATTTTTATTCTGCAGGAAGCCATGTCAGAATCAACACAAAAAAGGCTACCATAAAGTATTTCTAGAGAGCCATTCTTCAAGGAAGTTTCTGTATGTACCACTGCACAGGTCAGTCAGTTGTATCTTGTACAGGTTTATATTTCAACAACCCATTTTCTAAAATGTTAAGGGATTTTTTGTGGTAAAGTATGGCCCTTGGTGCAGCATAAGCCAGACAAACAAACCACACACTGAAAACAACAGGAAGAGCCTGAATTCTGCCATGTTTCTCCTTAAGACATGTGTGATATCTGACACAGCAGATGAAGAGAATAAAAAAACCCTATAAACCTTCATGCTTAAAAAATGCACAAACAATGCATAATAGAATATACAACGTACTTTTTAGAAAAAAATATGAAACTCAAAGGATAGCAAGTTGACTCAGTAGCAGGTTACAGGTATTTTACTTAGAGAAACTCCACTAATTGAGAACACCAGCTCATTTCTGAATAAGAGTATGCTTTTATTACCCTTTTTTTCCTTTGTATTGATACAAATTCCTTCTGATCCTACACTGCAAGCTGGCAGCAATGGCACACAAGCTCCATTAGATCTTACAGTCCCAGCTAATATGGTGTAGAATGATTTACTTAAGGAACACTAGGGGTTACTCATCATACACTGAATTCACAAATCAAAACTGGAGAGATAAATAATCTTTTTTGGATGCTAATATGAATATTGATGTTGGTGAGAATTCAGAAGAACTTATGGAAGCAATGGGGCACATCAAGATTACAACAGCACACATGTAACACTTGGGATACAGATACTACCCCACTTGTGCAAACTTTCCTCACTGACAATGACATTTGCCTGGGGAGTGCACTGCTGACTATATGTCAGAGGGAAACCTCCCAGCATGCCTGCTTACCATTCTACCCACCCAGCATCACCAGCTCTGTCCTTTTGCAATCTTGTCAAAAGGTGAGGCAATGTCAGCTGCACGAGGCAACAGCAGGTTCCATCTAGAAAGAGTCACTATCAAGCATCTGGTGTCTGTAATTCATTTGTACTAAAAACACTAATAAATTAAAGCATACAATTGTGTTTGAAAGTATTCATCTCAACTCAAAAAAATATTACTCAGTCATGTAACTAAACTCATTTGTATGCATTTGCCTTAAATCTAAGCCACAGTTACCTCAGCTTGAAGTCACTGGACCAAGAGATATGTGAGGCAGTCTGTCTGGCTAAATTTCCATGAGACAGGTTATGTCTCACTGCAGGGAAGGGGGGGAAGGGAAACTATCTTGAAAGGCTTTCAAGAACTTCCCTAAGCCTTTCCAACTACTTGGCAACAAACCCTTCAGGATACACTAAGACTAAACTAAGATGCTGAGCCAGTTCATGAGAGCAACTCTGACCACAAATAAATTTCAGGGATATTGCTTCATACTTGGTCCAGAACACAGATTGATGTGATGTTGGTCTTGATACTGTGCAGGACACTGTCAAACACTTGTCTTCTTTAGTCTTCCTTTGGGAGCTTCAGCCCTAACTTTCATTGGTCTGTTTGATGTAAGCTGAAGCTCTCCTCTCCTCCCACCTTGTGGTCGAGGTACATCTTTCCAAAATGTTTGTTGCTTTTTATTTTTTAACCAATGAGAAAAAAAAACCTGGAGGAGATTTAGTAATTATTATATATGGCTGAAAATGTGCCTGGATTAGTAATTTTCAGTCTGAACCATTTCTTGATTGCTAGGATAGAGAACAAGTTTGAGGAAAAAGTAAAAACAAAGTACATGAAAATAAATGTTACACAGGTTATGTTGTGGCCCCATAAACCAACAGCCAAAGCACAGAGTGGGAAATCATCATGGCATGCTATGGTTACAACTGCCATTTGTAATAAAAATCTACAGGTTCTGTGTAATGTGAATTTGCAGATTAGTTCTTAAAGTGTTAATAAATCAAAATGTGGATGTCATTAAAAATTGTGTTATTCCCTAGTTCCCTATTTACTCAATTTCACCAATCAGTAGTTCAGCATCATTCCTTATTAAAAACTTCTACCAGGTTTTACAATCTACTAGATAGTGGGTGAAAGTGAGTGATTGTATTACAGCTTTCACTGAAAAGGGATTGGCCAGATTCTCCCCAAGACTTTCAAACTCCTGCCAACATATTTGGATAGCCACAGAAAGCAAACAGCCATCTTTATGTCTTGAAGATATAACCAGACACAATAAATCAAGATAGGCACGAGTTTAACTAAAAATGTGGAAATCATGTCAGATTAACTAGAAAGTAAGAATAAATAAGCAAAAACAGTGGAACTGTCATTCTATTTGCATAATACATTTTTCACATAATAGAAAAAGAGCTTTAAATGAAGAGGCCATACTCCTAAATCCTGTGTATACTCTTGAAAGAGCATACAGCATGACCTTGTCCTAATTATGGAAAATACAAGTAACATATTAATTATTTTCAGCAATCATTCTGGCTTTTGGAGTAAAGGAGATGTATAAGCTGTGCTAAAGTTATCTATATTGATATTTTGGTTTTCAATTCAGAGTTCTAATAGTGGGAGTAACAAGCAACCTACCCTAGAAATAAACAAATGACCAATAGCTTTGCTTTGCTAGGACAAAAAAAGAAAACCAAGAAAATCAATCTTCTTTGAAGTGGAAATAAAATCCGAGTACGTGGAATGGTGCACCCTGAGTCTTTTACTGAGATGAAATCATAACATGGTTTGATGGGGTACCTGGACACTGAAGTGCCCCTGGCTCTGCACACCAATAATCTGAAACAATGCCGTGAGAGCTTCCTCCCTTACTAACCACATAGGAGATGATGTGTGACCAGACTTCCAGTATAGCTTTCTTTGTGTGTACTGAGCAGTGTGAACCACCCATACTTCTTCACAAGCAACATCTTACTCAGCGGCGAGCAAGCATTTGCTTTATATCAAATGCTGGAACAATTTTTGCTGGACAAAGGGCTTGTCACATAAGGAAAGATTTCCAGCAGTTTGTCAATAGCTGTAATTGCTCTGTGTGCTTGCTAGCGAGACCTGCACTCTGTGAAGTACCACAGCTAATACCAGACCTAACCTGATTTTGAGGTCATGAGGTCATAACTTTGACAAACCAGTAAGTTCTTTCATGAGAAGTTGGCTACTAAATATGAAATGTAGTAAGTGACCCATTATTTTGAGAACTTTTAATTCTGGGAGCATTTGAACTTGTTGCTGAAGTCCTAGCAATTAGATTAAGTGTAAAGGGCTTTCAGGGGTGGCCACCAGCAAAAGTAAACAAGTAAAATAGCCTGATAGTCAAGAAACTACAAACAAGTATGGGCTGCCTCAATTACCTCCCTTAGGGATCTTAAATTAGGAGACAGGAAATTACAGTATGCTCCACTGTTAAACCAGGGCTTAGAATTATCCAAAGGAAAGACAAACTAACAACTCAAACTGTGTAAAATCAGTGGGAAGAAGCACCTTTAGAGACTCTTTCTAGTCTACAGTAAGTGTCTACCATCTTCCCTAGGATGCTTTTTTTCCTTAATACAATTAAAAAAAGTTCCATTCAGATTCTTCTCTAAAAGGCGATGCCTGATTGTTTCTCATTCTATTTCCAAGCTGACTGATAAATATATGCAAACAAATACATGCCCACAGGGGGAAGAGTCTGGTTCAGCAAGTTAATATAATTCATTCTGAAATGCTTGATTGTTCTGTCTGGAGCACCCAGTGTTTTTAATCTGCCAGGGAAAAGCCTTTCTCACATTGCCACTTCAGCAAAACAAAGCCATTATAGAAGCATATTTAGAGTTTTACTCTTTTTCGCTTTGTGCAAACAAATAGTTTTAGAGTCATATCTTTAAGAGGAGAAAAACCAGCTGCAATTTACAGTTTGCATCAGTGCACATGGGTCCATACTGCAGCCACCTATAAATATCTGAACATAGATACCACCTTTCAACCATTTTTATGGATATTTAGACTAAGTGCTAATAATTGTGCATATAATTTTGTTTAAATTTGGTACTTTATTTTCAAAAACAGAGCTATGATCAGAAAAACACAGACATAGACCCATTTGCAACACTGGCCTCAAAAGCTCAGAATATTGCATACTGGTGGCTAACATTAAAACTAAAAAATCCCTTGGTGATGGAAATCTGACAGCTAACAAAAAAGATCCAAACATTTTTACACATGCACCAGGCTTTAGATAAGAGGTAGAATGACTGTGTCCTTATTTACTATTCTCTAATTCTGACAAAAAACCTCTACTGCTAATATAAGTTGTAGAAAAAGAACTGTATCATCAGGAGTAAATCATAAATACAAAATGCAAATTATCAGCTTGTGGGGAAAGCAATATTTGCCATACTTTTTGACTACTTCAACTATTTGACCTCAGTTTGTACTGTTAGATGTAATTTTTCCCTCGCAGTCTGATGCCTTATATAACTTTGTGAAGTACCTCTATGGCTCCAAAATCATCATAATTCTGTATGAATTATTATGATGTTCAGAGAAGATAATGTTTTCATTACATTGTAAAGAGGTTTCTGTGTCTCACACACACACAGTTGGTCTTGGCACAACCTCATGGAGGGAAACATGTGGCTGGGGACAAAGAATGGTAACTTTAAGTGGAAGAGAAACATTTTCCATCAGTAATTTGAGTTTTCTCCTCTTATTCAGTCACTTCATTGTCCCTCTAGGCACCATTGCTACAGTTTCCTGCCTCCCTGCTAATACAATTGTTTGTGCAATTTGATTGCCGTGTAACATGATTAATATTTCTATTAAATGCTAATGATTTATTTCTGTCACCTCAGACACACAAAATTTATTTTTATTCTTCTCTCCTAGATCAGTAAAAAATTCAAACAAAGTTTGCAGATGCACTACAGAAATTTTGAAATCAATAACTGGTATTAAAAACTCATGATGCAAGATTCTCAGTAGCACTGTCACAACAGAAGGAAAGGTAAGCTTACCCTGGAAAGGACCTGCATTTGGTGATTATCCTAGTTAGGGTCCTTGCCTGCCTTTGAGAAAACAGGGGAAAAATGGAAGGGATTTGGGGAGAGGTTATTATGTTTGAAGAGACAAGAATTGAGGGGAGTGGGGCAGGACAAGAGATAGGTGGGAAAAGGTACTCAGGAAAAAAAAGTGGAAAGGAACAGCGCTATTACACTATTCCGTCCTTCTTGAAGTTTCTACAACTCTCCATCTTTCCAAATGGGCAAGCATTCCCCCATCCTCTTCTGAAGCCTGGGGTGAAACTCACTAACAGAGTATAAATCAATTGCAGGTGTCTCTTTGGAGTCTGATTTGCTAGGATACTCCTTACAGCAGCTTTGACTTTTCAGTTATTAAACCTCAAGGGACTGTAAATCCACAATAAGAAATAAAAACCAGGAACATAAGGAGCAAATGAACTCACAAATAAAGATCTTGGGCCAAAACTCCTTACTATTAAATTAAAACCCATTTATACAGCACTGTCATGAAACAAAAATTAAAAGTAACAAAACAGAAAAACCCAAGAGCAAAAAAAGCATTTCTTCCAGTAGAATTATTGAGCAGGAGATCATCATTACTGGAATAGCAGAAATTTTGAAGCCACAGCTTCACACAGAGATGTTTAAAGTTGTCATTATTGCCATTCAGAACTCACTCTCTGCCCCCACTCCAGTCCCAGCACAAGCATTTATTCAGGCATCTGCTGCATTTACTGCTTTTCCGCTGGGATGGCATCCCGGGCAGATTCTTTGTCTGCTCCAAGGAAGAAGCTCCATGGAGCCAGCCTGGCTGAGGGGAAGCCAGAACAGGGTCATGGCAGCTTTGGCTTATGCTTGTTGAAAGTGCATACATGAGCCTACAGCCTACACTAATCTTCACGTCTTTCAGTACTGGCATGTTGAAAGGAAGCCAAAGCAGAAGAGGCCTCCTGGAGCGCATAGAACTAATATTATCTATCACTGAGAAACCGTAAAAAACCCCTGTGAAATAAAGCAAGATAAGCTACAGAAGGCTGGAAATATTTCAGACTCCGATCCATCTAAGAAAAGCAGATTTGCTACAGCTAGTTTAAAAGCACCTCCTTCACTTGCTCTGAAATGATTTTTAGCATTAAAATTCCTATGAAAGAACAAAGCTGTACAGTGTACAGTAATAACAGTCTTCAAATGGAATACTTTTCTAAGGTTTCCACGGAGTATTTGTGGGTCATTGGGTTATTAAAACCACCCACGAAAAATAGTAACTGAAAGTGTATAATTAATTGGTCAAGAAACAACTACTGTCTTTCCTCCTTCCCAGAGCATGTTTACAAGTGATTTGGAGTAACCTGCCTTGCTTTGGCAGGCTGTCTCTGACTGAGCCAAACAAACCAGTTTTAAAGAGTCATCCTTACTCTACTTGAAACATCTTCAGACAGATTGGTAAAACATGGTTGTATCAAATGTAGTTTGCATTTAGAGCTATAGACTTTTTGTTTTGTTTAAGAATAGTCACACATAAACATGACCTTGCAACTATGCACTGCCAAGAAATTCAACTTAATGTCAGTTCACTGCAGAAATTGCAAATGCACTGTCACAGTTTTACATTTTCAATGCTGCTTTGGCAGCCTTATTTTGTCATAAATAATTTATATTTATATATATACACACACACATAAAGTTGACATTTGTTCCAGCAAGCTTAGATCAGAGGTTTAAAACCTGACTTCTAACAGACTGTGTGAACTGTGTGAAGACTGACCTCCAAATGACCACGTGAAACCAGCTTCACCAGAGAGACTCACACTCAAGGCGTACTGAAGATAAACAAATGACAAGACTTAATTGATCGAGAGAAGAGAGCTGTGAAAACCTCATGCAAAATTTAAAAAGGAAGTGTCAGGCTTCTGAGTGATGCTCAAGTTTCTTCCTTCATACAGGATGAAACTAACCCATGCAGTTAATCTAGAAACTGACAGTCTCTCAATCTGGAACCAGTGTTTTCCTGTACTGAAGCAAGGAGACAAAATAGAGCCATTTTTGATAGTTTCATGGAACAAGGACGGCTGGGCCTTAGCTTGGCCCTCTCTTGATCCATCAGCTATATAGACACATTGAGACTGTGTGTACTCCAGTGGAGAGATAGTGGGTTCTTCAGATTTGCTCCTCAAAGACAACGATGTTGAGAAAGTAGTTGTAGACACAGTTCTTGGCACTCAAAGCCAAGAGAGAAAGGTCATCTGTTAGTGAGTTTGAATCTGTGAAGAATTAGAAGCACACAACATCCTAATATGCTTGAAGTAGCAATATGCTATATTTATTCCATCAATTAACATGACACCAGCTTGAGGGATGCAATTCAGCACCGACTGTCAAACAAGGGAAAAAAAATAGAGCAACAACCAGAAAACACTTAAAAAACCAAAATGACAGCAAAAGTATTTTCCAGGTAAATACTACAAAATCAAAAGTGAACTCACATTTAGCATTATCTTATACTTTGTGAAATGACTATCTGACACAGTTTCTAAATAGGCAAGACTGAGATTTCCTCTGGAGTACTGCACAATATTTTTAAGTAAAGGAATCTTTAAAAAGGATTATCAAAGGAATCCAAACACACATACACATACAATCCTACCCACATACAATCCTACCCACATACAATCCTATCCATTTTTGTTTATTATAACCATAGACCTAATCAAATTACATTTTAGATAATTTTTGTTCATAAAGAAAGGATCTGATAACCCTATTATTTCCACATTATATAAGAAATGTATAGTATTGTTGCTCTGATGACTGCTAAGGAGTATAACTGGATCCTACTCCAACCGTACAGGACTAAAGTATCTTCTGAGAACTTACAGGTAGATATACAAACATTAAGAAGAGACGAAATTATTAGTATCTGAAAAACCCCTTCTCCTTCCTTTCATGTTAATACAGCTCATTTCAATAGGTATTGCAAGTCTATCCCATTCTAACAAGAAAAAAGAAAAGGAAAATAAAGAAAATTGTTTACTGGTACCAAACAAGAATAAAATCCATTTGAATTTCTGGCTAAAATAAGCTACACTATTACTGAGTTTTAAAATCTGTTTCCAAGAATCTACATATAGGGTATTAAGTAGATATTCCAGTAAAGTCAAAGAAAATCAGAGTCAGGTCANAGTAGTCTTTTGACCCTATCTAGAAACAGGTTCTAATTTATGGAGGATACTAGATGGTATAAAAATCAGTAACTAGAACTGGTTACAATGTTTGAATGTATATGGATTCCTATACAAACAAGAACAAATGGGTATGGACAACTCACAGAATTTGCATGAGTTGTATTTTCAAGCAGGTCAACAACAACCACCCAACATCCAAAGATGATAAAGTTACTCTCTGAAATCCAGACCCTTAAAAATGTTATTCTGTCCTTAAGTAACACTGTACTGCATTTTCTGTTGGCAAAGAGTCAATATAGTTTCCCAATGGTTTTTTTCCAAAACATTTCATGGGTGAGTAAACANCCTATCCATTTTTGTTTATTATAACCATAGACCTAATCAAATTACATTTTAGATAATTTTTGTTCATAAAGAAAGGATCTGATAACCCTATTATTTCCACATTATATAAGAAATGTATAGTATTGTTGCTCTGATGACTGCTAAGGAGTATAACTGGATCCTACTCCAACCGTACAGGACTAAAGTATCTTCTGAGAACTTACAGGTAGATATACAAACATTAAGAAGAGACGAAATTATTAGTATCTGAAAAACCCCTTCTCCTTCCTTTCATGTTAATACAGCTCATTTCAATAGGTATTGCAAGTCTATCCCATTCTAACAAGAAAAAAGAAAAGGAAAATAAAGAAAATTGTTTACTGGTACCAAACAAGAATAAAATCCATTTGAATTTCTGGCTAAAATAAGCTACACTATTACTGAGTTTTAAAATCTGTTTCCAAGAATCTACATATAGGGTATTAAGTAGATATTCCAGTAAAGTCAAAGAAAATCAGAGTCAGGTCACTGCAAATGAAAAGGGGGTCTCAAAGTTTATAGGTTTTATACTTGTAAAGTTTGACATTGGTTACTAAAAAAACCTACAAAAATACCTTTGTCTACTCAGAATTGTTTTGGCATTTATATCAGAGGTAGAATCTCCAATATTTTATATTACTTCATTCTTATTTTAGAGAGACTATTTCTCTCCCATTCACTTTTTCTGAAGTTTAAGTGAATAACTTTCCTTCTAACCACAAAGACCAACTGCTTTCCGATAGCTTATAAGTAGTCTTTTGACCCTATCTAGAAACAGGTTCTAATTTATGGAGGATACTAGATGGTATAAAAA
>VWZD01013560.1:0-10523 GCA_013396695.1 Sakesphorus luctuosus
CCCTGGTGCCCCGTGTGCTGGCAAAGCTGGGCAGGTGCCGAGCAGGTGAGGGGAAAAAACCTCGATTCTCAAGAATTTTTGAAGATGGATTTAAGTAGAAAACAAAACACAAATGTTAATGACTTGAAAGTACAGGTGTGGAGGGACTCGCCACATTATCCACTGAGTACCACACCCAGTGTGAAGGGATCACTACATTTATATCTTTCCTTGCCACGCCCCATCTCTCCTTTCCAGGCAGCTCAACCCCTTTTATTCCTTTTCTGTTTTCTCGTGCTCTGATTCGATGTTGCCAAGCCCTCCTTTATTCCTGATTAGTGTCTTCCTTCTACGGTCAGTTTCTTTCTGTTTCATTTCCTCCGAGTGGTCCAGTTTGTCACCCAATCAGCCTTATGCCCGCCTGAGGTTTTTCCCTGACATCAGCCCCTGATTGGTGCTATTGCCTTAGAGACTTTCCCACCTTGTCACCTGACTACCCTGTGAAGGAAAATCCCAGAATACCCCTTTCATAACAGTTATTAATGCAATTAAATCTCAGAAAACCCTCAATGAAATATAACTGGGAACATAACTTCAAACCTCAATATATTCAACTGTTTCCCTTCTTTCACTTTATCCCTCTTGCTCACAACAAGCCCTCGCACTGCATTTCTCACACAGGGGCTGGGCCATGTGTGCAGCTGGGCTGGGGCAGCTGCCAGTGGGAGTGGGCAGGAGGGAACTGGCAGCTGCTGTGAGCCTTGGCCTAACCCCAGCATGTTGTGTGCTCCTGCCAGGTGTCTGAGGCAGCGCAGGACATTTGGGCTGGCCCAGAGTGGTGCCCCAGCATTTGGGAGAGTGCCCAGCGCTGCAGCTGCTGGTGGGGCGTGACAGGTGAGGTTTGGGGTGACCCAGGTGCGGACAAGGTCCCTGTTGCCATCGGTTTGGAAGTGCAGCCAGATGTGCATCCAGCTGGGCAGGTGCTGGTGCGTGTCTGTGCAGGGACACGCAGCTCCCTGGGGCTATGCTGGGCACCTGTCAGTGCCGAGGGAGCGATCTGTGGGCTGGGAAGGGAAAGGGGTCGGGGCACTTCTTAGTTGGGATCTTTTTGTGCTCTGTGAAACCCGGGATTAGCATTTGGTGCCATATTTTCTGTGGGGATTTGAATGTTCTTTTCTTGTTATTAAAACTATTATTTTTTCCATTCCCCACCACTCTTCATTGTGGAAGACACAACGATCATCAGACTTGGAGAGGGAAAAGCCCCTGAGCCCCAGGTCACTGCAGAGAGGAGGTGGCGCAGAGGGTGAGTGTCAGAGGGATGTTCCAGAGGTGTCAGAGAGTTTCAGGGAAGGTGAGGGTGTTCCCCATCCCTTTCCCATGGGTGCAGGGTGCCGTGGGTCACATGGTGGGTGCTCGTCCCTAGCTCTATAGTGACCAGTGTCTCATGTCCTGTGGGTCACATGGTGGGTGCTTGTCCCCAGCTCTGCAGTGACAAATGTCCATCACAGGGTGTGTACTGGTCCCCAGCCCCTCACTGGTGTCCCTTGAGTCACTGTCTGTGTTTCCCAATCCCCCCTTTGTTACAGTCAGTGAACAAACAGGAGGTGGCACTGCCTGGGTCAGGGCTCAGTGCTGGCCTGTCCTATCTCAGCTGCACTGATGTCTGTCCCTGCTTTAGCTCCAGAATTTCTCTGACACCCAGGAAGCTCCTGGTCCCACAGAACTGTTCTGTGCTTGGTGCAGGTGCCTGGGAGAATTTCCCTGGTTTATCCCAGTCATTTCAGGTTTTACCTGTCATTCGGGTTGGGGAATGGGCCCTGCTGTGGAAACATTTATCTGTGTTTGGTTGAGCTGGTAAAATGCCAACTGCCCAATACAGAGTCAAAGCCTTCCTCCCCCATGGAGAAAAGGGAGAAAGGGAATAAAACCTTCAAACCTGGTTTATGCTTGAACTAACTATATATATTTATACAGAAAAGAGAAAATTAAGAGTGAACTACAATATAACACACACTTACACAAGTGAGATATAACAACAATTTTCTACCTCCCACTGAAAACAGATTCCATCACTAGATCCATAAGCACCCCAAAAGACACCCTGCAAGAAACAAAGTATAACAACAAAATGTTTCTACTTCCCTGAACTAAAACAAAATGTGAAGTAGAGGCGGCAGGAGCAGGGCCCAGCACAGCAGGGCAGCTGTAGCACATCCTGCCTTCACTGCAGACATGATGGAACTGAGGAAACACCTCCTACTCCTGTATTCATATCTCAGTTTTGCGTCATCTGGTATGAAATATTTCTTTGGTTGCTTAAGTCAGGTGACACTTATCCCTCCTAATCTACGTAGATTCTCTGAGCCTGCTAGTTTGAGGCCTAGCTGAAACTAAAGCCAAAACTACCACAGAGTGTGAGCAGGAGAGCTTGAGGATCTGGGGCACTTCACAGAAGAACTGGCCCAGGGCATTGCCCTGGCACAGGGGCAGGGAAAATGTATTGGCTGTGTGAAGCAGAGCATTGAGAAAGCCACTGGCCCAGGCAGCTGCTGCCATGTGGGCACAAGCTCTGCTGCCCAGGATGGTCCCGCAGTGCAGGGGTTTGCAGATGGCAACGTAGCAGTCGTAACACATGATCAGGAGAACAACAAACACTGCTCCAATCAAAAAGACAAAGAAAGAAATCTGGGCAGCACATCCTGCATGGGAATTATAACTCTAATTTCCCAGAGGGAATTGGCCATGGCTTTGGGGACAGTGGTGCAGATGGAGCCCAGGTCTGAGAGGGAGAGGCTGGATAGGAAGAAGTTGTTACAGGTTCAGGAGGATTCCCAGCACAAAATAAAAGACACTAAAACACAACTGAGGTATCAAAGCAAATTTATTAATAAGCGAAGCAAATGTATCCTGTTACTTGTGATAAAAAATCATAGATATCAATGCTTGGAATCGTAACAAGCCACTGAGCAGGAGGAGATGGAGCTGGTACTTGGTGGGAGGGGCAGCAGCCAGTGCAGCTTCAGGGCATCCTCTGGATCAAAGGGATGCACATCTGGTCCTCCTCAGCCTGGATCCACCCCTCCTGTCTCTGCTGTCTGCAGTGCAGCTTTGGCAGCCCCAGCCCCAGCCCCTGCGTGGCCATCGTACGAGCCGAGGCTGTAGCAGCTCACAGTACTCCCTTCCGGGCCAACAACAGCTCTGTCCTTTATTGTTCCTTTGTCACAGGCCAAGCTCTCAGTAGTTCCAGGTCACACTGATTTTTTTTTCTTCAAGGTTGAGTTTTCCACAATGAAACTCTGCAGTATTTTCTCACACCACACTGACAAACACAATCACAGACCAAATATGATGGCCCTAAACACGCCTCTGGTTCCTGACACAGAAGTCCATGGGGGTGTGCAGGTGGTGGTTGCAGCTACAGAGCTGATGATGAGGCTGTTGCCCAACAAGGCCGCCAGGGAGATGCCCAGGAAGAGCCAGAAGTGTAGGAGCTGCAGCTCCCACGTGTCTGCAAATGCCAGGAGGGGGAACTGACGCAGCTGCTCTTGGGTGTTTGCTGCCTCTGGACATTTGGCACTGACACAGGAGAAAAAGGCAGTGATAATTTAGGGGAGAGTTCTGTGACCAAAAGCAAGGGTATTTCTCATAGACTCTGCCTGTGTCACACAAACACCCCTTTGTTTTTCCAGATGACCATCCATGTCCAAGGCTGGAGCCCTGGTTGGTGCTGGCTGGGTGTGACATGAGGAGCTGGGCATCTTCCCACGAGGGCCTTGTAGTTCATCCCTGCTCTGCAGAAGTGGGTTGGCCACAGAGACCAGCCCTGGTGATCCACCTTGTCCTGTGGAACCCCTGCTAGCAGAGAAGGGCCTGTCAGAACTGCCCTGGGCACTACTCTTGAGTGTCAGAAACCCTCAATATTTCTGCTGCCCTGAGGGAGAATGGAGTCAATTTTGGGAGTCAAGATGATGAGTGGAGAGGGAGGGGAGCAGCAGGTCTATCACATTTTATGTTCCAAGATTCTCTTGGTTTCTCCTTTCTCAGGTGGAGGATGATGACCCTCCCATGGTTCTCTTGCAAAACACCAGGTGCTACTGAGAGCAGAGAGATCCATCACAGTCCACCAAATGTCTCACCCTTTCCCAAGGTCTCAGCACCCCAACTGTAGCCAAGGACTCAGCATTTTCCTCTTCTCTCTGGAGGTGCCATCCTGGTAGCTGTTGGGAACAGATGAGCATTGCTGGGGAGTCAGGGAGGTGGTGAGGAGAAGCACAGGGGCCCAGAGTTTCCAGAAATGCCAGCCAACTTTGTCTTTCCCTAACCCAGGTATGGCGTGCAGAGCCAGTGTCTTGGGTTGAGCTGGCAAAACGCCAGCTGTCCAAGACAGAGTGAAAAGGGAAGAAGGGAGAGAGGGAAAAAAACTTCCAAACTAGGTTTATGCTGAAACTAACTATATGTATTTATACAGAAAAGAGAAAATTAAGAGAAAACTACAGTATAACACACACTTACACAAGTTATATATAACAAGAAATAACTTCCCACTCACCAATTAATACAAAGTATATTACTCTTAAAGTGCTTATGAATCTAAAGACACCCTGCAAGAAACAGAAAGAGTAACAACAAAATATTTCTACTTCCCTGAACTCAAACAAAATGTAAGCAGCAGCAACAGCACAAGCAAGGCCCAATCCAACAAGGCAGCAGCTGCACCACGTTCAGCCTGCACCTTGGCCATGGCAGAACTGACCAAGCCACTCCCACACACTGGATTTTACTCCTTTTGAGATGATGTAAGATGGTATAGAATACAATATTATTGGCTAGAAGAAGTCAGCTGTTAGCTAGCTCAGCCCAGCTCAAGTCAGCTGACAATCCCAGGCCTGGTCTGAACTTTAAAGCCTAAATTTAGGCCCACCTGGATAAACCTGTAACAGCCAGGCACAGTGTCCGTCTGGCCAGAGCCAGGGACCTGAGGAGCTCAGTGCACTGAGGAGGTGGTGAGTGGCACAATTGCTGGGTGTGGGCCGTGAAACAAGAACAAGGCCTTACAGAGTTAACGCAGACAATGTTGGTGCCTTGCTCTGCAAGATACTGTGTGAAACTTTGGTAGATTGTTCTGTCCTCCTGACTAAATGGATGTTAGGAATGTACTCCAAGCACCCCAGTAGCCATAAATGAAGATAAGGTGGACATTCACAGAAGACAGAGAGGACATAAGTCAAAAGTTTTAGAAATGTCACCTGAGTCAAGTTCAAAGCAAAGAGGAAGAGCAGAAGACCCCAAAAGTGAGGCTGAAGGCCAGAAGTACCCCCTGAACACCCTGCCAAGAGAAGGTCCGAGAAGACTCTACCTCAGGCTCCACCTATTATGAATATGATGATGTCAAAATTATATGAATATGTATATTAAGATTTTGTAACTTTGTGTGAGGATTGTATAAATTACCCCATTTTTCACTGAAACTTTGTCCATTGTGAGCTGGCCAGCCCCCAATGCTGGAAAATCAATACCTTTGCTGCTTAAAGATAAATTGTCTCTAAGCAGTTCTTCTGGTTCTGTGCCCTTTTGGCATCAGCCAATGTGCTGCTGAAGTCATACATGGATTTTGGTTTCCTTTCTTGCTCCTGAGGGAGAGAATAACCCAGTGAGTGCAGGAAGCTGAGCTGCCAAAGCAGCAATGGTTTCTGAAGGTGGAGTCAACATCCCCAGCTCTCTGAAAGGTAATGGAGGTGTGTGCCAAGGGGAGGGGATGAGAGATGGGCAGTGCATTGGGAATTGCCAGGAGGGATTTTGAAAGGAGCTCAGGGCAAAGGGATGTCTAATAAAGGGGTTCCATAGGATACAGAAGTTTGCAAAGTATTGAGAAAATAAAAAGGAGGGAATGACAACAAGGTGAATGTGTCTTTGCAAACGATGGGTAAGGAATTATTTGTGGGTAAAGACATGTTGGTGAGAAAGGAAATAATGGTTTGTAGACATGGAAATGGCTATTTGTGGGTAAAGAGCAAAAACAGCTGTTTTGAGTAGAGATCCAGTATTAACTTATAGAATAGTGAGAAGGGAAACAGCTGTTTAAGAATAGTGAGAAAAGAAATGAGTGCTTGTGTGCCATGGGCATTTTGGGGAGGTCTGTACCTCCTGAGTGCTTTGGCCAATAAGGAAAGGAAGAGGACTTTGTATGGCCAGGAGAAATCAGGATAAAAGGAGGTTTTCACTGGGTGTGCTGGTTGAGCTTCCCTTTGTTCCTGAATTCAGTTCCTCTGGCAGAACTCCTCTGTCTCCTTGCAGACACCAACCTCTAATGAGGAGAATTTTCCACACAAAAGGGAAAGGGATGCAAGGCCAAGGTGGCTGATGAGGACCATGATGGGATTGGGGAGGTGTTCAGCAAGGTGTTCCACACTGTGTCAGACCTCAAGGCACAACTTCCCCAACCAGTCCAGACCTCCTTAGGAGAGGCCTTGGATCAATATCCATCAGAGAATGCTGCAATTACCTCTTCTCTAGAGAGAAAAGTAATTAACTGAACCTTTTATAATAGCAATATATATTTCTTAGAAGTTCCTTGGAAGAGCCATGGTTTATTTGGACTTGCTTTAAATTAATGAGCCCTGTGGTGCATTTGGTGCTGAGCCCTTGAACCTCCTGAGGGGAGATTGTACAAAGTTTTCCATAAGTCAAAGTCAAGAAAAGCCCAAAGTATCTCAAAGCATTGATGGGTCTCACTGAGGGCCATTCCCAGTACAGGCTCCTCATGGACTTGTTGGAGGACAGAACTGGAGGCCATGGTTGCACAAACCTCCCAAAGACTCAGTGCCAAAAGGAAAAACCAAAGTACAATAAAAAATCTGAAATATCCTAAGGCATTAATGAGCTCCACTGAGTGTTGTTACTGACCAAGAACCTCAGGGGACTCGTTAGAGCAGATAATTGGAGGCCGTGATTGCACAAACCTCTCACAGACTCCAAGTCAAAAGCAAAACCCAAAGTACTTTTAAAACTTGCAATCCCTTGAAGCTTTAAGGAGCCCCCAAGGGCCATTCCTGACAAAGCCTTCCCACGGACTCGTCCCAGCAGCTCTTTGGAGGCCACAGTTGCAGGAGGGCAAAGGCTCTGGGCAGCAGCTCAGGTGCTGAGCAAAGCCTGGCTTGGCTGGAGGCAGCAGAAGGGCCCAGCCCTGACCCCCAGCCCGGGGAAGGCACATCCTGTCCCTCACACCTTGCTCAGGGCTCTGCCAGGGGCACTGGCATGGGGGTCGATGCTGAGGGCAGGACAAGGGGTGACAGTGCCCAGCCCTCCTGGGGCTGTGCCAGGAGGCCACGAGGCCCCAGAGCCTCAGCACAACAGGCCTGCTCACAGCCCCTGGGGGCACAGACAATGCTGTGCATGAGGGGACAAAGACTTGGATCTCCTCTCGGGCAGACACAGCTCAGCAGAGACCCAGGAGGGACCAGGAGGGGCCTGATGGTTCAGAGAAATTCACCCAACACCCAAGAGTGTCAGTGTTGAGTCCCATTCCTTTATCCAGCGCTGGAGAAGCACTGGGGATGATCCTCCATAAGGACTTCTGATGGAATTACAAAAGCAAACAGGTTATATTTGCAAAAGTTCACATTAAATCCCACCCATTCCACCCCTCCTGCCACGTGGCTCCACTGGAATCATTTCAGTCCTTGCCACCATCCAGTGTCCTTTTATTACAACTACAGTCCATCAAGCAGAGTTACACACTCAGATGTTCCCAGACCATCAATTAATTCTTTGTAGAGTTTTATCTTCTCGCTTCACAGCATGGAATGCTGATTGGCTACTTCCCAGTTTGAAGATATATTCTATCCCTTTGCCAAAGTTATGCCCCTTTTCCCAGTCACTCTTTACTTGCAAAAGCCACACCCCTTATCTTAAAGTTAGAAAATTCTCAGCAAGTAAAAATAAAAGGTTCTTTTTATACTAGAAGCACTCGAAGCAGTCCTAACTTTGGCCTAACTGCTTTCTGTCTAAGTGTGGCTGTATGAAAATCTTAAAAATTAAAACCTTCAAAAACACTTATTCATCCTAACAAATCCAGGCTGAATGTGGAACGTACAGGATTTCGCAGCTTTTTCAGTACACAATATTTAACAGCTCCCCTTCACTGAGGGGACATTGAGAGACCTGAGGGGATGTGGAGGAAGCTGAGGGGGGATATGAAGGGACCTGAGAGGACATGGAGGACTCAGGATGGGAGGGAACACTGAGGGACCTGAAAGGTCTTTGAGGGCCCTTCCCATCATTTCTTAGGCCCCTCAGGAGCCACTTCCCTCCCCCTTGACCAATCCACCAATCAGAAGGCGACTTCACTGCCCTGTCTGCCCATGTGTGGGGGTTATTTGCCTGTGGGGCACAGCTGAAAGGGCAGGTCCAGCACGTGGGTGTACCTGGACTTTATTTGCATAAAGGGGGCGACTCTGCCACCAATATAGATGGATTTGAATAAACCAAGGTGTGTCTGCACCTCCAACAGGGAGACTTATTTGCATAAAAGAGGAGTGGTTTCTCCCTCAGGTGATGTGCATGGACTTTTTGCATCAATGGAGCAAAGCCCCACCCCAGCAAGCAGCCATGGAAAGCTGCATTTGCATAAAAGGGGCGTAGCTGTACAGATAATCTACCTGCATTTGCATAAAAGGGGCGTGGCTCTGTAAAACCCAGCTGCCCTGATTTGCATAAATGGGGGGGTGGCTACACACAACCCAGCATCCTTTATTTGCATAAAGGGGCGTGGCTCCACACAGCCCACTCGGGGCTATACAAGGCCTTCGTTTGCATAAGGGGCGTGGCCTCGGCCAGAGGGGCGTGGCCGCAGCGGCGCCTCCCGCTCCAGCAGGTGGCGCAGTCGCTCCTCGAAGGCGCCATCACTCTCGTCGGGGCCGCGCTGGGTCCTCCCAGCCGGCAGGTGGCGCTCTGCGGCCGTGCGCAGCTCCGCCAGGTCATAGAGCGGCGCCGGGTCCAGCCCGTGCTGGTTCACCAGCCCCACCAGGTACTCGCTGTAGTGCCCCCTGGCGGCCGGGAGGACACAGCGGTGAGCGAGGGACCCCCGGGACCCCCAATGGACATTCTGCAACCCCCCAAGGGACATCAGAGACCCCCCAAAGGGACATTCAGAGACCCCTCAGGGGACATTCAGAGACTCCCCCGAGGGACATTCAGAGACCCCCCCAGGGGACACTCAGAGCCAGTCCCGCCCTCACAATTTTCCCATTTGTGTCCAATTTTGCCGACGTTTCCCTCAAACTTCCCCATTTTATCTTAATTTCCCCAGATTTTCCATTTGTATCCCAAATTTCCCCATTTCTGCCCAATTTTCCCCCAGTTTCCCACAAACTTGTCCATTTTTGCCCCAAACTTCCCCATTTTTGCTCAATTTCCCCCACACCTCCTTTTGCCCAATTTCCCCAATATTTCCCATAAATCTCCTAATTTCCCCATTTTTGCTCCAGTTTTACGAAAAATACCCATTTTTGCCTAAATCTTCCCTGAATTTCCCCCATTTTACAGCCAGATGTTCCCATTTTTGCCTCAATTTTACCAATTTCCTCCTTTTTGCCCAATTTTCCCTTTTGCCCCAAATTTCTCCAACTTCCCTATTTTAGCCACAACTTCATCCAAATTCACAGTTTTTGCTCAAAATTTCCCCCTTTTTGCCCACTTTTCTCCCCATTTTTGCCCAAATTTTCCCCAAGCTCCCCCTTTTTTTTCCAAATTCCCCCAAGTTTGCCATAAATGTTCTCATTTTTCTCCCCACATTTTCCCCTTTTCCTCCAAGTTGCCCCACTTTCCCCTCAAATTTCCCCAATTTTTCCCCAAAGTTTTCCCCAATTTTCCCCATTTTTGCCCCCATTTCCCCCCCAGCCCCACCTGCAGAGCCCGGCGTGCCCCGGGATCGTTTCCTTCCCACACGGCTCATCCCGGAGTGTGGCCCCAAACTCCTTCTGTTCCAGCACTGGGCACCGCCCTGGAGGGGTTGGGGGTCCCAGGTGATTTTGGGGGGTCCCAGGTGAGTTTAGGGGGGCCCAAGCTGAATTCTTTAGGGGGCAGGTGTGGTTTTGGGGGTCCAGGGAATTTGGGAGGTCTCAGGGGAGTTTGGTGGGGGCTCAGGTGGTGTCTGGGGGGTCCCAGGTGGGGTGGGGAGGCGTGCAGGGGATTTTGAAGGGTCCCTGGTGAGGTTTGGGGAAGTCCCAGGTGGGGTTTGGGGGGACCAGGTTCATCTTGGGCGTTCCCAGGTGGGGTTTGGGGGGTCTCAGGTGGGGTTTGGGGTNGGCGTTCGCGGGTGGGGTTGGGGGGGTCTCAGGTGGGGTTTGGGGTGCATTTTAAGGGGGTCCCAGGCACATTTGGAGGCTCACAGGTGGATTTTGAGGGGGCCTATGGGAGTTTGGGGGTCCCAGAGAGATTCTGGGAGGCCCCAGGTGGGTTTGGAGGGTCCCAAGTGTGTTGGGGGGGGTTCTAATGGGAGGTGGGGGCTCATGGGTGGGGTTTGTAGGGTCCCCTGTGAGGTT
>VWZD01013563.1:0-13551 GCA_013396695.1 Sakesphorus luctuosus
TGGGTGCTGGGATGGATGCCAGGACGGACTCCGGGACGGACGCTGGGACAGACTCCGGGATGAACTCCGGGATGGATTCCAGGATGGATTCCAGGATGGATGCCTGGATGGGTGCTGGGACGGATCCCAGGATGGACTACAGGACGGATGCCGGGTTGGATGCCGGGATGAACCCCAGGACGGACACCAGGATGGACACCAGGACACATGCCGGGACGGGTGCTGGGATGGATGCCAGGATGGATGCCGGGATGGATGCTGGGGTGGATGCCAGGACGGACTCCGGGACGGACGCTGGGACAGACTCCGGGATGAACTCCGGGATGGATTCCAGGATGGATTCCAGGATGGATGCCTGGATGGGTGCTGGGACGGATCCCAGGATGGACTACAGGACGGATGCCGGGTTGGATGCCGGGATGAACCCCAGGACGGACACCAGGATGGACACCAGGACACATGCCGGGACGGGTGCTGGGATGGATGCCAGGATGGATGCCGGGTTGGATGCTGGGTTGGATGCCGGGTTGGATGCCGGGACGAGTGCCAGGTTGGATGCCGGGTTGGATCCCGGGACGGGTGCCAGGTTGGATGCCGGGTTGGATCCCGGGACGGGTGCCAGGTTGGATGCCGGGTTGGATCCCGGGACGGGTGCCAGGTTGGATGCTGGATTGGATGCTGGGTTGGATCCCAGGACGGGTACCAGGTTGGATGCTGGGTTGGATCCCAGGACGGGTGCCGGGTTGGACCCCAGGGTGGACGCCGGGACGGATCCCGGGATGGGTGCTGGGATGGATGCCAGGTTGGATGCTGGGACGGGTGCTGGGGTGGATGCCAGGTTGGATACCGGGACGGGTGCTGGGTTGGATCCCGGGATGGATGCCAGGTTGGATGCCGGGATGGACCCCGGGATGAACGCTGGGACGGATCCCGGGATGGGTGCTGGATTGGATGCCGGGACGGATGCCGGGATGGAGGCCGGGATGGAGGCCGGGATGGACTCCGGGACGGACACCAGGTCGGATGCCGGGATGGTTCCCGGGACGGATGCCAGGATGGGTGCCAGGATGAATCCCGGGTTGGATGCCAGGATGGACCCCGGGATGAACGCCGGGACGGATCCCGGGACGGATTCCGGGATGGGTGCCGGGATAGATGCCGAGATGGGTGCCGGGATGCATCCCGGGATGGATGCCTGCACGAATGCCGGGACGGATGCCGGGGCGGATCCCGAGATGGCTCCCGGTACGCGTGCCGGGATAGGTGCCGGGACGGATGCCGGGATGGTTCCCGGTATAGGTGCCGGGACGGATGTGTGGACGGAAGCCGCGATGGGTGCCGCGATGGATCCCAGGACGGAAGCCGCGATGGGTGCTGCGATGGATCCCAGGACGGGAGCCGCGATGGGTGCCGGGACTGATCGCGGGACGAAAGCCGGGACGGGTGCCGGGATGAATCCCAGTATGGATGCGAGGACGGAAGCCGGGATGGATGCCGGGACGGATCCCTGTACGGGTGCCGGGATGGTGCCGCACGAATCCCGGGACGGGTGCCCCGATGGGACACTAATGTCCTGGGAGGGCTGGCTGGGCATCCTTGCCCTCAGCAGGTGCCTGCAGTTTTTCCTCTGGCACAGGATCCAGGTCTGGCACCTTCTGCCCCGCCTTGGCCACCGTGAACCTGCTCATGTGCAGAGCTTCTTCGTACACTGGAGGAGTGTCGGCTGCTGAGAGGGGTGGTGTTGCCTGGGCAGCGTTATGGGAGTGTGCCACTGCCAGTATCCTCCTGGCAGCAGGCCCAAACACAGAGTGCAGAGCTGCAAGGGAGGACACAAAAGCTGTTTGCCTCATCCTGAAAGCATCATGTGATTAGAGACCATCTGCAGGGCACAGGCTCTTCTGTCCCCACAGCCCCTTATGTACCCAGAGCCCCAGGGTTTGCCTTTTCCTACCCCTTCAGCCTTCCTGAAAAGGAGTGTGTGTGAAACCCAATCAACAACATCCCATAATTACTCTCTTCTGAAGTGCCACTAAGACCTGTAGCTGCCTTAATTCCACCCAAACTGGATCCACCATCTGGCTGCATTTGCAGCACCTGAATTTGTGGGATATACAGAATGGGATGTACAGAAGCCGCTTTCCCTCCATCCCACTGTGCCGTGAACATCTCCCTGCCAGCCTTGGGGTGTCACTTTGGCCAGTGCAGCCCCTCCCTTNCCCTGTATGTTTGTCGATATCCTTTTGTTGGGGGGTATCCCTGTGTGTGTGGTTATCCCTGTGTGTTTGTGGATGTCCCATTGTTGGGGGTATCCCTGGGGGGGGGTATCCCTGTGTGTGTGTGTGTGTGTGGGTATCCCTCTGTATGGGGGTATCCCTATGTGTGGGTATCCCTGTGTGTTTGTGGATATCCCTTTGTTGGGGAGTATCCCTGTGTGGGAGTGGGAGGTATCCCTGTGTGTGGGGGGGGTATCCCTGTGGGGAGGTATCCCTGTGTGTGTGGGGTATCCCTGTGTGTGGGGGGGGTATCCCTATATGTTTGTGGGTATCCCTTTGTTGGGGAGTATCCCTGTGTGTGTGTGGGTATCCCTTTGTTTGGGGGTATCCCTCGGTTTGGGGGTTATCCCTGTGTGTGTGAGGTATCCCCTGGAGGGGAGTTATCCCTGTGTGTGGGGTGTTTCCAGCCGTGTATGGTGTGTTTATTCCCACTGGGAGGTGACAGAGGGAAATCAAAGGCAGTTTCAAAGCGAGCACCACACACGTTGTGCTCTTTGTGTCTGACCTTGTGGGGCTCATGGATTGCTCAGTTCCACCAGGTCAGGGTTCAGGGAGTCTCCAGACTTGGTGTTCATGTGAACTGAAGAGATCACAATGCCGGGTTCCCCCTCAGTTGAGGAAAGAGATTGAGGGGCTGGAGCAGGGCCAGAGAAGAGCAACGAGGCTGGAGAAGGGAGTGGAGCACAAGTGCTGTGGGGAGAGGCTGAGGGAGCTGGGGGTGTTTGTGCTGGAGAAGAGGAGGCTGAGAGGTGACCTCAGCACTGTCTGGAACTGCCTGAAGGGAAGTTGTGGCCAGGTGGGGGTTGGTCTCTTCTCCCAGGCACTCAGCAATAGGACAAGGGGGCACGGGGGGCTCAAGCTCTGCCAGGGGAAATTGAAGTTGGAGAGCAGAAAAAACTTCTTTGCAGAGAGAGTGCTGAGGCATTGGAATGGGCTGCCCAGAGAGGGGGTGGATTCCCCATCCCTGGAGGTTTTTAAGGTGAGCTTGGCCGTGGCACTGAGTGCCATGATCTGGTAAAGGGACTGGAGTTGGACCAAGGGTTGGACTTGATGATCTCAGAGGGCTTTTCCAACCCAATCCATTCTAGGATTCCAGGGCTTGGAGCAGCCTGGCACAGTGGGAGGTGTCCCTGCCCGTGGCTGATTCCCCCCCAGGGCCCTCCCCACCCCACCATTCTGTCATTCCATAGTTCTGTGACCCCTCTCTTTCCAGAATGGAGTGGCTGTTTTCCCTCTCTGGGCGCTGTGCTTTGGGAATAACTGTCTTGCCAGGCACTTGCATAAAATCCCTGAGGGAGCAAATGCTACAGGTCTTATCCATGACTCAGCCTGCTGAGCTCACCTGGAATGCACCCCATGGCTCACCTGGCTCTGATGCCACAGCCCCATTTTCCTGGGACTGGACAGAACACTGGAAAACACCCACTGAAAGGGCACTTTTTTGTTGATCTTTGAAAGCAACCCGAGACTGAAATGTGTTTATTTACCCCGTAACTGCAGGATTAGCTTGGAGTTCCCACCTAGCAAAATCTGATTTGCTGGCAGGAGCAGGCACTCAGCTTTTCTGGAGGTATTTGCTGCATGAACAGCTGGTTCCACAGTCAGTAGGCAAAATAATGTGGTGGTCTGATTGCACTGGCAGTCCTTAAACACCAAAACCCACTAATTTTTGTTCTCTTAAGCTGTGGTTGTGCCTGAGGGGTTCATAAATTTACACACTTGGCTCTAATAACCAGCTCTTACACTGGTCATTATGAATTTGCTGCTGAAGCCTTCAGATTTTCACCCTGAGAGTTACATTTTACTTGTAAGTTTATTAATAATTAATAATAGGCATAACCTCAGTCTAAACAAAACTTGTCATTTCTGTTGACTTACCTTGAGGGAAACTACTTAATTTATATCATCTTGAAAGTAAAAGCAGGGAGAGGAGGAATGTTTCACTTACTGGAGGGAGGCAGTGAGATTGTAAAGGAGAAAGTGAAATATCTCCAGGGTAATTTGAGAATAAAACGTGCAGAATGACAGCATTTTTCTGGCTGAACTTTGTGGCTTTGGGATGAGTGGAAGAGTGTGGATTGTGTTCCTGTTTCTGTCTTGGATCCCTGTTGAGTGTGTGGGCATTAACATCTTGTTGTTCCCACTTCAGAAGTTCAGCATTCCCAGTGAAGCAGTAGCCAGAATATTTGGATTTTCTTGACCTTTGTAACAGAGATACAAACCCTGACTGATATGGGCACAGCACTGAGTGGGAGGTTTGGAGTGGTTTTTTATTCATGTGGTTTTTGATGGGTTTGGGGTTGGTTTGTTTGTTGTAGCTGCAGTTTTACTGGCAGAACTGCACAGTCCTGGCACCAGTTTGTTGCTGGTGGGATGTGCTGGTTTCTGTTGCACCAGTGCACTCTGCAGCATTCCCCTCATGGAATCACAGAGTCACAGAATGGATTGGGTTGGAAAAGACCTCCAAGATCATCAAGTCCAACCCTTGATCCAACTCCACTGTGATCACCAGCCCAGGGCACTCTGTGCCCTGGGCTGGTGATCACAGTGGGGTTGGATCAAGAGGTGGTGGATTCTCACTCAGTGCCACATCCATAGAATGACAGAATCATAGAATGGATTAGGTTGGAAAAACCCTCTGAGATCATCAAGTCCAACCCTTGGGCCAACTCCAGTCCCTTTACCAGATCATGGCACTCAGTGCCACGGCCAAGCTCAGCTGAAAAACCTCCAGGGATGGGGAATCCACCCCCTCTCTGGGCAGCCCATTCCAATGCCTGAGCACTCTCTCTGCAAAGAAGTTTTTTCTGCTCTCCCACTTCAATTTCCCCTGGCAGAGCTTGAGCCCCCCGTGCCCCCTTGTCCTATTGCTGAGTGCCTGGGAGAAGAGACCAACCCCCACCTGGCCACAACTTCCCTTCAGGCACTTCCAGACAGTGCTGAGGTCACCTCTCAGCCTCCTCTTCTCCAGCACAAACACCCCCAGCTCCCTCAGCCTCTCCCCACAAGACCTGTGCTCCCTCCTGTTTGCCTGCGCATTCAGTGGGTTTTACACACAGAATTCCTCACTTTTGGGGGTGCTGGTTGGATAATTTATGTGCAAGCACAGGCAGAGTTGTGACTTCTCTCCCTGCTCTCCATCAGATCTGATGCCTTCATTTATCCGCCACGGCCCGACCATTCCCAGACGAACTGACATCTGCCCTCCTGACTCCACACCCTCTCCCTATGCCCCCGGTGCGGATGGAATCATCTCCAGGAACCAGAGTTTCCTCCGGACTCCGGTGCAGAGGCCTCCCCACGAGATCCTGAGGCGGGAGAGCCACAGACTGTCCGCTCCCTCCTACCTGGCGCGCAGCCTGGCGGACGTGCCGCGGGAATTCGGCTCCTCCTCGCAGCCCTTCCTGGCCGAGGCGGGCGCCGGGCTGGAGAACGGCGATGCCGGTGCCCGCTGCTATTACTACGACCCTCTGTACGGGGCCCAGCGGCGGCGGCAGCTGAGCGAGCGCGCCCACGATGAGCACCGGTACTACGAGCATGGCGGAGAGCAGGTGCTGCACAGGATGGCCCAGAGCCACGGCAGGCACGCCTCGGGTAAGGATGGGCCCAGAGCTGGGAGAAACAGCCCTGGGGTGTGTGGTGGTTTGGGCTTCAGTTTCAGTATAGCTCCTGTTTAGGCCTCAGTTTTAGAAAGCCTCTGGTGTGGGTTAGGCGTTAGAATTAGGGTTAGGGGTTAGGGGTTAGGGGTTAGGGGTTAGGGTTAGGGTTAGGGTTGAGCTGGCAAAATGCCAACTGCCCAAAGAACAGAGTTAGCCTTTGGCTGAGAAAAGGGAGAAGGAGGGAAAAGAAACTCTCAGACTCGGTTTATGCTTAAACTAGCTACATATATTTATACAGAAAAGAGAATAGTAAAACTACAATATAACATACACTTACACAAGCTAGGAATAACAAGAAAACTTCCCACTCCCCAGTTAATATAAAGTCTATCACTCTGGATTCATAAGCACTGTAAAAGACACTCTGCAAGAAACAGAAAGTGTAACAACAAAATGTCCCTGAACTCAAACAAAAGGCAAGTAGCAGCAGCTGGAGGAGGGCCTAGCACAGCAGAAGAGCTGCAGAACGTTCTCCTCCTAGTTCAGCCATGATGGAACTGACTAAACCACACCCACACACCGGCTCTTACCCCTTCTGAGATGATGTAATATGGTGTAGAATACAACATTCCTGGCTAGAAGAAGTCAGCTGTTAGCTAGCCCAGCCCAGCTCAAGTCAGCTGACAAATCCAAGCCTAGTCTGAACTTTAAAGCCTAAATTTTTGGCCTACTTGGCTAAACCCATAACAGCCTCAAAGGATGTGACGTGTAAAAGAAAAGCAGTTAAAAATCCAGGAGTTCATAGAAAATCTCCAAGGCAAGAGAAGGTTAATTAGGCCACAGCTTACAGGTGTCACACAGTTTTATTCAAGAGCTCCATGGAGAGATCAAAGACCAATAAAAAGCCCCAACTAACTTCTAATTACAGAATATATCCTCACCTCCTTCCCACCCATAGCTGCATCCCATAGGTTGAAACCACAATGTCTGTTAAACTCATCACAGCTTTAATTAGATGACACTTTCAGCACCATTGCTATGACCATGCTATCTTTCAAGATTCCTTTGCCATGAGCAGAGTAACTCAAAGCTGCCTTATCTTCCTTGGCTTTGGTAGCAATTGGTCTCTTTCTCACAGAATTAAATGCACCTGGAATCACAGAATCACAGAATGGATTGGGTTGGAAAAGACCTCCGAGATCATCAAGTCCAACCCTTGATCCAACCTCACTGTGATCACCAGCCCAGGGCACTCTGTGCCCTGGGCTGGTGATCACAGTGGGGTTGGATCAAGATATGGATTCTCCCTCAGTGCCACATCCATAGAATGACAGAATCATAGAATGGATTGGATTGGAAAAGCCCTCCAAGATCATCAAGTCCAACCCTTGGTCCCTTTACCAGATCATGGCACTCAGTGCCTCATATATCCAGAAAGGAAAAATAGTCCTTATTACAGAATTTACTAATTAAATAAATGGGGTAAGGTGGAGCAAATTTGGAGTTTTTTTAATGCCAAGCATTTATGAACTCCTCCACACAAAGTTGCATCAGTTCCTGGCTAAGAAGGTGTTTTATTTTTATTATTTTTAGGGGACATCCACTAGTTTCATGATATAGAAAATAACAGCTCTAAATTATAACATTGCAGCATTATTATTGTTGTTATTATTATTATATTTTACCTATCATTGTCTCATTTGTTTTAATTTGACCTCAATAATTAAAATAATTTCTTAAAAATAGTGAAAGGAAGGAATGACTGCTTGGTGTAATTAGCAAATTGGCATCTAGTCCTACTCCTTAACTCTTTTCTCTCAGCTTCTGTTATGGTGTATAAATAAGCCTGTTTTCTCTCTCAATTTCACTGGAATTTGTTTTCTAAAGAAAGAAGAATCCATAAATACCAGTTTTCAGAAATATGAGATTCTTTATTTGATGCTGCAAAAGGAGGAGTTGGAAACAAACATTTCAGACCTGTAAATAACGTCCCTTCAACATGAAATACATTGTCACTTGTGATCTGCAAACAAAACAGTAATTAGTCTGTAATAAAACAAAACTCCTTCTACATTTAATGCTGCTGTGTGGGATTAGAACCTGTCAGTGTTTTGTGTCTCCTTTAGCACAGAACATTTCCATGGAAGGTGAGAGAAGGATGATGGTAGAGCTGTCAGGCAGGAAGTTCTGAAATACTGATTTAAGCCTTGCTGCCCTAATCCTCCTTTATTTTGCTGAATCCATCTGACTTGCCTCCATCTCTGCTGGTTGTTGCTCATCCAACAGTCATTCAACACTCACCTGGTGGAGGTAACAAATCATCTGGTGGGATGTTGTGGGAACAGAGGCAGGAGGGGAGGATTTCAGACACCAACCCATCAGTTTAAGCTCCACATTACTCCAGTAGCTGTGTTGCTGGGGAGACTTCAGACATTAAAGCTTGAAAGTGGAGTTTCATCAATCAGATTTTTAAAGGAAACTAAAAGTGGGGCTTCCCAGCCAGATTTGTCTTAGTTGTAGCAACATCTTTCTAAACAGACTTTTTTCCCTGCTGTTTGTTTACCTGTGTCCCCTTAGCCCTGGAAATCACAAAGTACCTGCTGCTGTTTGGTTGGTCTTGGTTGTCCAACCCCATATTGGACATTTGGAACAAATTCTGCACAGATTTTGCAATGGGTGAGGATTTTATCACTGGTAGGGAGAGACAAGGGGGAGCCTTTTGTCTGCCAAAGTGTTTCCCTTTCCTCCATTTCTTTCAATCCATCTCAGCATGGAATATGAACTCTGAAATTCCTCTCTGTTTCACCACAGTGAGAATATTGACTTATGTCCTTCATTTTGTCCCTCTTTGCAATCATTGCTGTTGCTTTTCCTCAGCCAAAGAATTATGTGGCCCAAAATAAGAAAACCTGAGATTTTCTTATTGTCATCCCACCATGAAGCTTCTTTTTATTTGAACCATCCATGCTTAAATTATAGCATTGCAGCGTTATTATTGTTATTATTAAATTTTACCTATCATTGTCTTATTTGTTTTAATTTGACCTCAATAATTAAAATAATTTCTTAAAAATAGTGAAAGGAAGGAATGACTGCTTGGTGTAATTAGCAAATTGGCATCCAGTGTTTTCCTTTTTCTTTAATTTCTCATCCCTTTTTTCCTGCATTTCCACAATCCAGACCTTTTACTTTCATTGTCTTTGTCTAAATTCCCTTTTCCTTCTACATCTCCATTTGTTGTTTCTAAATGGAGATGTAGAAGGAAAAGGTAATAATAACCTGATGGATATCATTAATTGAGATAATTGTTGGCAAAATTGCTTGAAAACTACACAAATAAAAGGCTGTTTCTTAGCTGGGATCTGTAACTGTTGCCTCCTCCCCTTTCCCTCAGTCAGCCCTGGCACATTTTGGGTGGATTCCCAAGGAAATGTTTCCTGGGGTGTTGTTGCTGTTGGGGATGTTTCATTTAGTGCTGGTCACACCAGGTGATTTTTGGGAATGAGGAGGTGCCTGTGAGTTTCAGCTTTCATTCAAAATAAAGATTCACCTCTTTATAATTAGGAGAGAAATTGAAAACATGTTCTCAGTGAGATCTTTAAAGTGTTCAGCAAGTTTTTTAAGAAAGTCCTGTGGTTTTCCAGCACTTCATTGACAGCATTTCATGCTCTTTCACAGACATTTCCCCTTGAGGTTGTGTTTTCTTTGTCATTAATTCTCCCATCTCCTCCTTTTCTCATTTTCACTAAATTTGCTTTTAATTACCAATTTAATTCTGCTGATTTCCCTGAACAACGTTTGAGATACCTCCTGGTTTCACATGTTTACCAACCTCTGTCCTCTTCTTGATTTTTCTTTTATTACTTTTATTTTTTTAGCCTCCTTTTCAAACCTCTAAGAGCCTTTACCTGCCTTTCCTCGACGTGTCTTTCCTCTCTTCTAGGTTAAAGTTTTGGGGAGGTCTGTGGTTGAAGTTAAACCTTCAGTGTAGCTTGGAACTAACTTGTAACCAAGTTCTTTGTGGCTGTGTGAGGGGTAAGCTGAAATTCCTGTGTGTCTGTGACCATTGCTGAGCCTGAAATCAACCACACTGTGCAGGGATTTGCATTGGAATCATTTCCCTAGGATGGCAGAGGAGGGAAACAACTCACAGAGGGCTTTGGTGGGAGTGGGTTCACCCTGTAAGTCGTGCCCCTTAATTGCAAAGTGGGGTTCGTGTTTAATAGAAGAGAAAATCAAATACAAATCATTCCATGAGGCTTATTTAGAGCTAAAATAGCCATACTTTTGTTTTTGGGTGTGTGCACTGCTCTGTTTTTTAAACAAATGGCAGCTCCTGCTCTTTTATTCCTTAGAATCATAGAATGGATTGGGTTGGAAAAGACCTCCGAGATCATCAAGTCCAACCCTTGATCCAACCCCACTGTGATCACCAGCCCAGGGCACAGAGTGCCCTGGGCTGGTGATCACAGTGGGGTTGGATCAAGATGTGGATTCTCCCTCAGTGCCACATCCATAGAATGACAGAATCATAGAATGGATTGGATTGGAAAAGACCTCCGAGATCATCAAGTCCAACCCTTGGGCCAACTCCAGTCCCGTTACCAGATCATGGCACTCAGTGCCACGGCCAAGCTCAGCTGAAAAACCTCCAGGGATGGGGAATCCACCCCCTCTCTGGGCAGCCCATTCCAATCCCTCAGCACTCTCTCTCCAAAGAAGTTTTTTCTGCTCTCCACCTTCACTTTCCCCTGGCAGAGCTTGAGCCCCTCGTGCCCCCTTGTCCTATTGCTGAGTGCCTGGGAGAAGAGACCAACCCCCACCTGGCCACAACTTCCCTTCAGGCAGTTCCAGACAGTGCTGAGGTCACCTCTCAGCCTCCTCCTGGTCTCTCCTTGGTGCTGATTTTGCAGTAATTCTGCAGCAAAATTCTTGCAGCTTTCAGAGTTCTTCCTTTCCTTTCCTGTTTGGGAAGTTGTGCCTGCTTGGAATGCCCCATTCCCTCTGACAAAGAGGTTCTTGTGCTCAGGAAGTTCCTTTGGATGCCCTAGAGAGGGTTAGGAAGGTCTGGAACCTGCAGACCTGTCCAAGGGTTAGGAAGGTCTGGAATCTGCAGACCTGTCCAACAGAAATTATTGCAACTGCTTTTTGCTTATTCCCTTCAAATTAAACAGTTTGTTCATCTGCTCTTCCTGTCCTTCATCCCTGTTTGCTGAGGGGAAGGGAAAGGGTTTTGGCATCCTGAAAAAAGGCTCTGAAGACAGTTTGTGCTAATTAAAGACAATTTTTTTTTTGGCTTGGTTGGTTCTCCAGCACTTTGAGGTGTGGCTGAAGCTGCTGTGGGAATTCCTGGGCCCTGAGACCTCCCTACTAAAGGGTCACTTTCTCCTCAGAGTTTTCCTCTTTTCCCTTCATGCTGGGAATGGGATTTTCCTCCTGTCTTTCCTACCCAACACACTGAAAAACTTTGCCCTTTGCAGCCCTGGAAATCTTCCCTCCCCTGGACTTGGACAGGGAATATCCAGGGAATATCAATTCCAGTTCTCTTTGTTCCACCCCAGCACAACTTCCTGGCTGGCAGAAAACTCCACAGATTTATCACATTTGGGACTTTATTAAGACACATTTTTAAGGGAAGGAACTCTTTGCACTGGAATGTGGTGCTCAAAGTTCAGGGTGGTAATTCAAGACCCTGAATTGAAGGTCCTGTAGTTTAGAAATGGAAGGGAAAAAACAAAGGCCCAAATAATTTTAATATTGTTGTTCCTTAAAAGGAACAGCAACACCTTTATAGACCATCTATAAATCCCATTATATGCCATATATATCCCATTATAGACCATCTGTATATCCCATTATATCCCATATATATATACCATTATATCCCATTATATCCCATATATATATATATATACCATTATAGACCCTCTATATATTCCATTATATCCCATTATATCCCATATATATATCCCATTATAGACCATATACATCCCATTATATCCCATATATATCTCCCATTATAGACCATATACATCCCATTATAAACCATCTAAATATCCCATTATAGACCATATATATCCCATTATAGACCATATATATCCCATTATATTCCATATATATATCCCATTATATACCATATATATCCCATTATAGACCATATATATCTCCCATTATATCCCATTATATCCCATATATATATCCCATTATATACCATATATACATGCCATTATGAACCATCTCTATATCCCATTATAGACCATCTATATATCCCATTATATACCATATATATCCCATATATATATCCCATTATATTCCATATATATATCCCATTATATCCCAAATATATCNTACATGCCATTATGAACCATCTCTATATCCCATTATAGACCATCTATATATCCCATTATATACCATATATATCCCATATATATATCCCATTATATTCCATATATATATCCCATTATATCCCATATATATCCCATTATAGACCATATATATCTCCCATTATATCCCATCTATATATCCCATTATATACCATATATATGCCATTATAGACCATCTATATATCCCGTTATAGACCATCTATATATCCCATTATATCCCTTCTATATATCCCAGTATAGACCCTCTATATATCCCATTATATCCCATCTATATATCCCATTATATCACATTACATCATTACAACCAGAATTACCACCTGAGGCTGGACAAGCTCTAACAAGACATTCTGAAAAGGATTTACAACTCCATAAATTCAAATTAACTGTTGACCATCCTTTAGATCTAACAGGGCCCCTCACTGTGATAAAGAACAGAGGAAATGAAACATTTGGGAAAAGCAGATAATTTAAGGAACTCTGTTCCTTGGGAGAGCAGGGCCACAGTCCATGGGTTAGGCTGGCTGGGAACTTCTGTGGTTTATGTTTTGGGGAAGATCACATGGAATTTACTCTTAGTGTTATATATATATTTATATTTATATTTATATTTTTATATATATATATCAAAAAGTCAATTTTCCTCTTCTCTCCTCATTCAGAATCACAGCAGGAGCTTTTTTGCCCTACCTCTATTTCTCCCTCAGAGCATCAGCCAGTTCTATCAGGAAAACCAACATTTCATTTCTTTTGATCTCTGGTTAAACTCCATTTATATTAAAAAAAACCCTCTAAATTGTACTAATTGTTGCTGTTAATGCCACGGTGGGTTGAGGCTTTGGGGCACTGTGAATATCAACATCTTCAAACTTCCAACACAGCAAAAATTCCAGAATTATCTGTGATTTAAAGGAGAAAAATGATAGTTACAACCTGAAATTTTTGCAACTATCAGTTTACTAATGTGGCCTTTGATTCCACATTCATGGAAAACTGTTGATATATAAGTTTATTTTAATGCTTCTTCATATTGGAAATCAAAATGGCAAAAGAAGGTACAAAATGTTTGTGGTCTGGTGTTGGTTTTGTTCTTTGCATTGTGGAAATTTTAAAAAAAATAAGGTGTTATTGGGAGAATCCACATCAAGGGAATTTGTGGTGCAGAGAATGGGTGGGGCAACTTTTAATACAAAATTCCAGGTGTGGGGAAGCATTAACGCCAGGGAATAAATAGAAATAGAAATAGAAATGGAAATGGAAATATAAAAATAAATATATAAAAATAAAAAATATAAATAT
>VWZD01013563.1:13602-43475 GCA_013396695.1 Sakesphorus luctuosus
TAAATATAAATATATGTGTTTGCTGGATTGAAGTAGGAGGAACTGTAAAAAATACAGGCTGGTTTTAACAGTAAAAAGAAAACATGGGTGGGTTTCTTCCCAATTTGTGTGCTCAGATGTCCTGGCAGTGTTGATTTAATAGTCACTATTATATAATAGTGACTATTATTATTATTATTATTATTATTATTAAGAATACCTGATATTACAACCCAGCAGTCCAGTCAGTTGAAGAAAATCCAGACTTTGTTTGTTTAAAGTATTTCCAACACAAAATGTTTGTGTTTTGTCACTGGAATGAAAACCAAACAAGTGCCATCCCTGGGGTGAGGGGCTGAAACTGCTTCCCTGCCCAGCACTTCCAAAGGTCAGGAAACCTCCAGGATGTTTCTTTTCTCTGGAAAAAAAGCCTGGAGGTTGTTTAATCCCAATTAAGGATGGACAGAGCCCTCAGCTCCCCTTGGTGGGCTGGCAAAAAGGGAGGTGCTGACACAAGGGGGAATTCTTTAGGGCCAGGCAGCTCAGAACATGAAAAGGTTTGTGGGTGAGCACAGAGTTTTAAAGGACAATCTGAGGGTTTTTTTAAATTCTTTTATATTCCTATTTTATATTATATTTATATTTAAATTATTTTATATCTTATAGTTGCTTTGGAGCCTTCATGTGGCTTTATTGTTGATGAATGTCACATTTTATTAGGAAATAATCCACCCAGTTTTCAGTCATTTTAGGTGAGAGAAACTCTGCCTGTCCCTTCCTGTCTCCCAAAAAAACAATCACACAAAAGTGTCAGTCCTGGAAAACAGAAGGAAAGGGGTTGTATTCCCATCAGGGAAGGTGGGATGGGTGGTGGGGGCACTTTGTAACTCCTAAAAAAGTGGGAAAAGTGGCTCCCAAATCCCTTGTGCTGGCTGTGGGAAAGAGTGACACCCAAACTGAGATATTGAATAAATGCATGGAAAGATAATTGGGATTTCTTTAGAGCCAGAGGCTGTTGAACTGCAGAACTGGGAGAACTGAGGGGAACTAAAGAAAGGATTGAAAAATTCAAGTTGAATTTGGGCCAGCACATTCCAGGAACAGAAGGAGACCTGCAGCATTCCTGATTATGTCACTGTGTTTTTGTGGTTGGGAGGTTTGGGGGTTATTTTTTAATTAGTTTTCTTTAATTGCCATTATGTCTTTAACTTCATCCAGCTCCCTAATTATCCATAGGAAGGGATAGGCAAGGAACTATGTTTTTTTTAGTACATCTCTGTTATGGGTTTAGCTAAGTAGGCCTAAATTTAGGCTTTTTTAGCATGTTTTTATAATAATTTTTATGTTTTTAAAGTGCTGCTGAGCAGTCTCTTAAATTTAGTGATGTGTGTTGTGTCTCCAGGGAAGAGGTGGGAATTTAATCAGCTCCTGGTTCCTCCTGGTCCCTCCTCTCTTGTTTTACCTGGTCCTGTTGCTGGTTTTGGCTGGTTCATCTGAAAGGCTGTGTTGGATGGTTGTGATTTCTGACTGTGATTGGAAAAAGAGGGAAATGGTGTGACAGAAACTGCCCCTCCTGTGGAGCTCTGACCCAACTCCGCCCTCCCTTTGTCTCCAGGCATCGGCAGAGTGGCTGCCACATCCCTGGGGAACTTAACCAACCACAGCTCTGAGGATCTGCCCCTTCCCCCTGGCTGGTCAGTGGACTGGACCATCCGAGGAAGGAAATACTACATCGACCACAACACCAACACCACCCACTGGAGCCACCCCCTGGAGCGGGAGGGGCTCCCGCCAGGCTGGGAGCGCGTGGAGTCGGCCGAGTTCGGGGTCTACTACGTGGATCACATCAACAAGAGGGCTCAGTACAAACACCCCTGTGCCCCCAGGTAGGGCAGCCCCTCCCCGGGGCTCTTCACCAGGAGGGTGGGACTGGCTTGGTCACAGCATGCCAAAAGATGGTTATTGGTTTTAGAGGTGAGCTTTGCTGGGGTTCCATTGAGGTTTTTAGGAGTTGGAATTGTTGGGGGTTTGTCTCCTGAGCTTTGCTGGGTCTCCATTGAGGTNCTCCTCAGCAAAACAGCAAAGCTGCTGAGAGGAAATTGAACTGTAGGCTGGAAAGAGACTCGAGCTGATGTTCCCAGTCTGAGCATCTGAAACATCAATTTAAGTCCTGTCTAGAATGGAAATTGGTATTTTAGCTACTTGGAATAGAATCATAGAATGGATTGGGTTGGAAGAGACCTCTGAGATCATCAAGTCCAACCCTTGATCCAACCCCACGGAGTGCCCTGGGCTGGTGATCACAGTGGGGTTGGATCAAGACGTGGTGGATTCTCACTCAGTGCCACATTGTTGACATTGGAATGGGCTGCCCAGAGAGGGGGTGGATTCCCCATCCCTGGAGGTTTTTAAGGTGAGCTTGGCCGTGGCACTGCGTGCCATGATCTGGTAAAGGGACTGGAGTTGGCCCAAGGGTTGGACTTGATGATCTCAGAGGGCTTTTCCAACCCAATCCATTCTATCATTCTATACACCAAATCTATTAGTCGATTTCTGCTACTCAGACTATTTTTCTGTTGCCCAGGAAGAGAAAGTTTTTTAACATGTGGCACAAAAAATAAATATATTGTATTTATTATATATGAATATATGAGTAATACATGAGGATGTCTCCATATGGAGTAATTCATCAACTGCTGCCTGAATACATTTGTTCTGACATATTAAATGGTGCATTATTTGGCTAAATTGATACTTCTTTAATGTTTTAAAGCTGCATGTAATGTTTTTCTCTGCTCTGGTGAGTGGGTGTGAGGTGAATTTCACAGCGTGTGATTGCAGCGAAACACCAAAATGGCCACAGGTGGTTGCTCAGTCCAGCCCTGCTGAGTGAGGCACCACCCGTAGTGTGGCTCCATCCTCAGCCTCTGCGCTCATTACTGTGTGTGTTAATTGGCGGGTGAGTGCTGTGGGTGTGTCGGGTGAGTGCTGTGGGTGTGTCAGGTGTCCTGGAGCTCACCGTGTGTGTCCCTCCCCAGCGTGCCCCGCTATGACCAGCCGCCCCCCGTGTCGTACCAGCCGCAGCCCGCCGAGCGCAGCCAGCCCCTCCTGGTGCCTGCCAACCCCTACCACGCTGCCGACATCCCGGACTGGCTCCAGGTCTATGCCAGGGCTCCTGTCAAGTGAGAGTTGGCCTTTGTTTCCTTCTGCATGGCACTGGGGGATCCTGGGACTCAAACTGGGACTCGTTTGTAGCTGCGTCAGAGCTGGTGCTGCATCAGGGCCGGTGCTCGCAGCACGTGGGGAGGTTGGGCCAAATGTTCTTCACTTTGCTCTGTTTCAGGCCTCACTTAAAGCCACCCCAGGGCCTTCTTGCAGCTCACAGACCCCTCTCTCTGGCAGAGGGTGGAGTGGGGGATTTACTTCCAGTTTACTGAGATTTTTGGGAGTTGTAGTTGTGTATTTGTGAGAGCAGCACCATGTGCTTGGAAAAGAGGGGAAACATTTTTAGGGTGTCACTTCCTCGTGTCTGTCATACTTATTTTTGAAAAAACACAACTTCTTATTCACCTTTAAGTTGTAGAATCATGGAATAACAGAATGGTTTGGATTGGGGATCTTAAAGCTCAGCTTGTCCCACCCCCTGCCATGGGCAGGGACACCTCCCACCAGCCCAGGCTGCTCCAAGCCCTGTCCAGCCTGGCCTGGGACACTCCCAGGGATGGGGCAGCCACAGCTTCTCTGCCCAACCTGTGCCAGGGCCTGCCCACCCTCCCAGACACCAATTCCTTCCCAATATCCCACCAATCCCTGCCCTCTGGCAGTGGGAAGCCATTCCCTGTGTCCTGTCCCTCCATCCTTGTCCCCAGTCCCTCTCCAGCTCTCCTGGAGCCCCTTCAGGGTCTGCAAGGCCAAATGCAGATCAACATCTCTATTTCTATTCAAGAGATTTCATTAAAAACCAAGTGGTAGGAAAAAGTCATTTTGTCAAAGAAACTCCTGTAGGGGCAGGGATTCTCCTCCAGGAAAAGATCTGAGTGAGGATAATGAACCAAATTACATTTTCTTGTGGGTGCAGCTCTGCAGAAGAGAAACACTACATACAAAGTAATAAAACCCCAAAACAGTTATTAAATCATGTAATTTTTCATCAGGAGAACATGGAGAAACTCAGTTTTACAGCAGCAGGAAGGTCAGTCTGGAATTGAAAATTCAGGCTCTGTGTGATGTTCAGTGACTTCCACTAAAAAAAAATTCCCTTTTTTTATTACCTGCTTCGAGTAACTACAGTTGGAATGGATTTTATTACTTCTTGTGACTGCTGGGTTTGCCAACAGCCCATAAAGATTCAAATTGCCCTAAAACCCCCCAGAACTCTGAGGCACCAGGGACACTCTGAGTTCCTGGAACCTCTGGGAGGATTTGTTTCCTAGAAACACATTTGGCTGCTTTCCTTTCTGTAGCTCTTGGGCACATCCAGGCAGTGCAATTTTAAACATTTCAGCCCGTGTTGTGTGGATTCTTGGGGATATTTGAAATTAATATAAGACAATTTAAGAAAATTGGAAGGAATTTCTTTGTATCTGGAAGGCTGAGCAACTTAAATCAGTTTTAAAATGTTAAAGCTTTTAATTCTCAGCAGAGTTTTGCACTGAAATCATTGTAACCTCCTGGTTCTCAGTGTGGGATTGATTTGGCTCATGGTGAGTGGGAAAGGTGTTTAATCAGCTGCTTCCCAAGGTGTTTGTACCTGGAAACCTCCAGAACCCCCTTTGTCCATCCAGAGCCCCAACTCCAAACAGCTGCAATTTGTTGTTTCTCTTCTTTTGGGGAAAAAAATTGTCAGAATTCCTCAGAGCATCTTTGGAAGGCCCTGCATGTCTTGGTGCTTCTCTGGTGACCTTTCAGTGGGGGTTGCAATAAATTTGCTTGAATTTACTCATGTTTTGGCTTCAGCCCCCATTGAAGTGACTCCATCTCTCCTGTAACTCTACACCAAATTTGCTGCACCAAATAACTCTGTTATTCCATGAGTTTCTCCAATTCCTTCACTAATTACAGTCATCAGCTGCCTATTTCCCCGCTCAGAAAATGAGGTTGGGAGTGAATTGTGTTTAGAAACTCTGGGAGAAGCAGGAAGGGAGGGTCATTGCAGTGGGGATGGAACCACCTCAGGGCTTGCTTTTCTCAGCATTAAGTATCTGTTGTAGATTATTGCTGCTAATTAGCCAAGATGGGTTAACTGGAGGGTTGGGGTGTCCAGGAGTGCTCTTGCAGCTGGAAGGAGAACCCTTTGGGAGCAGGAGTGGGCTGTGAGGGCAGGCTGGCAGTGCCCTGGCTCCTGGGAGGGACCTGAGGGGGTAATTCATGTGTTACTCTAATTTTAACATGTATTTTATGCTAAATCTTGGAGGCTTGATCTGGGTGGAGTTGCTGGTTTAAAGCTTCCAAAATGCCTTTTCATGGAATCCTGGAGTGGTTTGGGTTGAAGGGACCTTAAATCCCATCTCATCCCACCCCTATCAAGGGCAGGGACACCTCCCACCAGCCCAGGCTGCTCCAAGCCCTGTCCAACCTACCAACACTCCCAGGGATGGGGCAGCCACAGCTTCTCTGCCCAACCTGTGCCAGGGCCTGCCCACCCTCCCAACCAGGAATTCCTTCCCAATATCCCACCCATCCCTGCCCTCTGGCAGTGGGAAGCCATTCCCTGTGTCCTGTCCCTCCATCCCTTGTCCCCAGTCCCTCTCCAGCTCTCCTGGAGCCCCTTTAGGCACTGGAAGGGGCTCTCCGGCGTCCCTGGAGCCTTCTCTTCCCCAGGTGAGCCCCCCAGCTCTCTCATCCTCTGTGTTTTTGTGCTGGTTTATTCTGATCAGGGAGGGGGATCTGTACCATTTCTGAGCCTTTGGCGTGTCCTGACCTTGTGCAGTTTCCCTGTGTTGTTTCTCCAGCTCACTCTGACGTGACTGCCCAATTTTTAGCAGCTAAACCCCCTCTCCCTCCCGGCAGGTACGACCACATCCTGAAGTGGGAGCTGTTCCAGCTGGCCGACCTGGACACGTACCAGGGGATGCTGAAGCTGCTGTTCATGAAGGAGCTGGAGCGCATCGTGAAGCTTTACGAGGCGTTCCGGCAGGCGCTGCTGGCAGAGCTGGAGCAGCGCCAGCAGCGCCAACAGTGGTACACCCAGCACGGCAAGAACTATTGACACGCCCTCCCAGCGCCCCCCGGGGACACTCAACAGCTTTAACAGGTTTTTGTCACACTCAAAACTCTGACAAAGAAGTGCTTTCGTTGAAAAGGCAGCTTATTTTTGTTGACGTTGCACCTTTGTTATTATCCTCTTGAATATTTTTCTACATGTACTATGTGTTGTTTATAAAAATGGAGATTGTTTGTTAATCTTTTTTCTTTTTTTTTCCCATGCAAGGAGTAGTTTGTTATCCTGAAAACCAGCGTGGGGTTTGATCAGAGCCCTGGCCTGGTCTCCTTCCTCCCAGTCAGCTGCAGCGTTAAAAGCTGACCGGGGACTTTGTAAGGGCAATAGACAAAACTGTGTGTGAGATGTTCTGGCTTCCAAACGTTGTCCAAATCCAAATGACCAGTTCAGGGTATTTCCCTCGGGATTTGGGATCCCTCTCCTGAGGGATCTGCTCTTTGTTTACAGCTTTAATGTACAGAACACCAGCCCTGTTCCTGTTCAGTGACACCAGGAGCTGTTCCCGCCCTCGGATCCGAGAGCTTTGTGGAAGCAAAGCCCGAGTTGCCTTATTTTTTACTTCAACTCCACCTTTCCTACTTGTTCTCACTCAGAGGGGGAACCCTTGGACCTTCTTAAAGACCGAGATGTCTGAGCAGAGTTTTTTAAATCCTGGGTAAACTGCATTTCCCAAAATCCCACCCACTGTGGTGGGAATGGCAATGGCAATGTCACTGTGCCACCCCGCGGGGGAAATCAGGGATGTAACAGCAATTACTGTGCTTTTCTAACGAGCTTTTGTCTTTTAAATATTAAAGCTCCTCATTTGGGGGAAATTTTTAATTGTCCACTTACCCTCTCCAGCATTTCCATTTGGTTTGGTCCTGAAATGTTATTTATGGATTCTTTCCAGTGCAATAAACACTGCAGACACAAAAGTACATTTCCTGTAAATCCTCTTCTTTCAATAAAAATCATTTTGTTCCATGACTGGAGGGTTGTGTGGCTGATTTTTTTGCCTTTTACAATATCAAATAAACTGTTCTTAAAAGCAGTAAAAGCCACGTGGGGTTGGGATGCTCTGGGTCTGTCAGTGGGTGAATTTCCCTTAAAACATCAACTCTGAAAGCCAAAATGAGACCAAAAATGTAAAAAAACCCAGAGGAGAAGCTCTTGCCCTGCTGGTAAATAACTTTTCCCTGTAAAACCAACTTCTTAGGAACCAAAAGCAAACTTTAATAGTCCTGACAATAAAAGAATAGAACTGTACCACACGTCCTATGCACTATCATGGATAAATATGTACAGAAATACAGTGAAACTTCCTCCAACACAGCTACAAAGTGACACTTTGTGCAGACAAACAGAGGCCGCGTTCCTCACACATCGTTAACACACCACAGCAGGAGTGCCCGTACAGTGTCTGATAAAGCAAGTTAATACACCGTTAATTATGTTTATGTCATTAACTAGGTAATTGAAGGAAAAAAAGAAACGTGGTTAACATGTTTTAACTCGTTCAAGTACCTGAAATAAATTGGCTTTTGGATAAGCTTCGGCCTTTTTAGTCGCAGTATCATGTAAATTACCATTTCCTGGCGGTGACTAATTAAGAAGGGGGAGATAAGGCTTTGTAAATGAGCTGGGAGGCGTTGGCTGTGACAGACCAAAGCACTTCAGAGCCCTATGTACAGATGGACAGATTCGCTGGCACCTCCCGGCTCCCAACAGCTCCACGTGGGACCTGCTCTCCCTCCCGGCGGGATCGGGGCTGGACACGAGGGGTGGATCGAGGAGGGGATGGCGGCTCCTCCATGGAGGGGGTTGATTCAAGGAGGAGACAGTGGCACCTCCATCGAGGGTGAGGGGATTGATCCGAGGAGGAAACAGCGGCACCTCCATCATGGATATTGATCCAAGGAGGGGACAGTGGCACCTCTATCGAGGGTAAGGGTTGATCGAGGAGCGGACAGTGGCACCTCCATCATGGATGTTGATCTGAGGAGTAAACAGTGGCACCTCCATCAAGGGTGAGGGGGTTGATCCAAGGAGGAAACAGCGGCACCTCCGTCGAGGGTGAGAGTGTTGATCCAAGGAGGGGATGGCGGCACCTCCATCGAGGGTGTTGATCGAGGAGGGGACGGTGGCACCTCCATCAAGGATAATTGATCCAAGGAGGAGACAGCAGCACCTCCATCATGGGTGAGAGGGTTGATTGAGGAGGGCACAGCAGCACCTCCATGGAGGGGGTTGATCGAGGAGGGGATGGCGGCACCTCCGTCATGGATATTGATCCAAGGAGGGGATGGTGGCACCTCCATCACGGATATTGATCCAAGGAGGGGACAGCAGCACCTCCATCAAGAGTGAGGGGGTTGATCCAAGGAGGGAACAGCAGCACCTCCATCGAGGGTGTTGATCCAAGGAGGGGGCGGTGGCTCCTCCATCGCGGATGCTCCGTGTTAAACCTTCTTCCTGTCGGTGGTGTCGGGCTCGGCGCGCTGGGCGGGGAACGCGTGGTGGTACAGGTGTCTGTGGGTGGCGGCCGCGCTGTACAGCTTGTACAAGGCCTGGGGAGACACACACGGGTCACTCACAATGCCATTCCCGACCCCGTTCCCGATCCCAGGCCCTGCTCCCCTGCTTGTTCCGCAGGGCACATCCCTGCCCGCCGCAGCCTGTGCGTGTTCTGTGCACCAAGGATTGTGACAAGGGTCCCACACACAGGGAGGGATCTCCAGATTGCTGAGTGAGGACCCAGGGAATGGCTGGAGCTGTGCCAGGGCAGGGTTGGGTTGGGTATCAGGGAGGGTCCTTCCCCCAGAGGGTGGCGGGCACTGCCCAGGCTCCCCAGGGCAGTGGGCACGGCCCCAGGGCTGCCAGAGCTCCAGGAGGGTTTAGACAATGGGACAGGGACAGGGTGGGATTGTTGTTGAGGTGTCTGTGCAGGGCAGGAGTTGGACTGGATGATCCCTGTGGATCCCTCCCAGCTCAGGATATTCCAGAATTCTACAGTTCCAATTTTTCAGAATCTCACCCTTCTGAGCTGTATTAAATCAATAATTTGGACTGTAGGAGGCTCCCAGGGGCTGGTTTCCCGTTTGCAGACAGGTTAAATTCCTGCAGCCTCAGCATTTGCCTTCCCCATCACGCCCAGGCCTCGGGGCTGGGACAGGTCATTGTCCTGATCATTTTTCTGCCGATGGTGCAGATTTTTTCCTTCTGATTTTACCATTTTCCTTTAGTCCTGTCATGACTCCAGGGTCAGGAGTGGCTGCTCTGGAGCACCACGGGCTGCCTTTCCCACACCCAGCTGGGCTGGACCAGGCTCTGAGCCCATGGAGGTGTGACAGGCAGGTAACACCCCTGGCCCTCCATCCCCTTTTATCCCCCACCTTTATCCCAGAGCAAAAGGCACAGGAGATGCCAAGGCTGCAGAGGATTTTGTGTGACCAGCTGTCGTGGCTCTGACAGTCCCATTTTAAATGAACTTGTCACTGGGGGAGGAAAAAAGAACCACCCAAATCCCACCAGCTCTGGCTGGGGAGTGTTGGCGAGCCAGGATTAGCTCTGGAAGGGGTGGGAAGAGGCACCTGACAGGGTGTTTGTTGCTCATGTGCTTGGGGTGTGAATGAAGGAGAGGCTGGAGCTGTAGGAGGAGGGTGGGGGATGAGAAAAGCCCAGGGATGTCCAAGGTGATGCTGGACACATCCCAAAAGGGCCTAAGGGAGTGGAGATGTTTTTGGGATTGTCTGGGAACACTGGACTGGTGGAGGAGCCTTCACTCAGCTCCTCTGCATGTCTTCAAAATTCACCTGCAATCCATAACTGACCCTGCAACTGACCCAGCAGCTTGGGGCTATTTTAGGGGGTTTTTGATGCCAAACCAGTCCCACAGCACCAATTTTCACTTGTCAGGGTTTGTCCCGGAGCTCATCCCCAGCCAGGCCCATGTTCTGCCTCACACCAGGGAGGTACCAAACAGCTGCTCTGCCTGGGGGAGGAACAGGCTGGGTTTGAACTGCTCTGTTTTCTTTTAAAGGAACTCCCCACATTAACTCAGTGGCTCCAAAGTGTGTTGGCACTGACAGAGGGCACTGGGAGGTTTGGTGACACTTTGGCAGGGGATGGAGCTGTCCTGTCACAAGCCTTGGCCAGGCTGGGGAGCCACTTGGCTACAAGGCTGGATTAATGTCCGTGAGTGTAAACACAGATTAGTGAGGAATCTGTCTTGGTTTCACCAGATGCTGACAAGGCTCTGCCTAAACAGGCTTCCAGTTGCCCCCATCCTGGCAAGGAGCTGGGCACTGGGATCCTGCAGCACTGGGCAAGCAGAGCCAGAAGAGCCTGGCCCAGGAGAGGCTGCTGTGGCTGTGTCCATAAATCATGGAATCACACAATGGTTTGGGTCAGAAGGGACATTAAAGCCCATCCTGTGCCATGGGCAGGGACACCTCCCACCAGCCCAGGCTGCTCCAAGCCCTGTCCAGCCTGGCCTGGGACACTCCCAGGGATGGGGCAGCCACAGCTTCTCTGCCCAACCTGTGCCAGGGCCTGCCCACCCTCACAGGGAGGAATTCCTTCCCAATATCCAACCTTAATCTACCCTTTTCCAGTGGGAAGCCATTGCCCCTTGTCCTGTCCCTCCACCCCTTGTCCCCAGTCCCTCTCCAGCTCTCCTGGAGCCCCTTTAGGCACTGGAAGGGGCTCTCAGGTGTCCCTGGAGCCTTCACTTCTCCAGGTGACCCCCCCAGCTCTCCCAGCCTGGCTCCAGAGCAGAGGGATCCAGCTCTGGAGCATCTCCATGGCCTACTCTGGACTCTCCAGCAGCTCCACACCCTCGCTGGTGCCCCGGGGCTGGGGCAGCTCTGCAGGTGGGTCTCACCTGAAGGACAGAATCCCACTGTGGGATCAGTCCAGGTCTTAATCCAGTATGGGGTGATTTTTCCCAAAAAAACCCCACACATGGCCCTTCCAGCAGCACAGAGAGGCCTCCCCAGGCAAAGGGGCTGCCCACCTGGTGGGGGGACCCTCCCTGCACTCCTGGTGCTCCAAACAAACCAGGGTTTGGGTGTGACCTATCAGCACAACAGGAGAATCCCCAAACAGATCTGATGGGAGATGACAATCCCCACCATAACATCACACTCCCTGCCCAGATCTCTGCCCCACTTGGCTCCCAGCACTGCCTGGAGTGCAGTGCCCACATCACACCCTTCCCAGGCATGTGGATCACAGGGAACAGGCAGAGCTGCTGCCCAGAGCCCTCCCAGTCCCCAGCGTGCCCAAACGGCTCCGAGAGGCTTTTCCCGGGGCCGCGGGCAGGGCTGGCCCCGGGGCATGCGGAGAACAAAGAGCCACTTACCTCGTTGGTGCTTCCCTGGGACAGGCATTGGGAAGGGGAGACAAAGAGAGAGAAACATCTCTGTGCATCACGAGTGTCCGTGGGAGCACATGGAGCTCAGCCCCGGCGTGTTCCAGGGGGGCTCATCCCAAACGGGCAGGACCCCTCACTGCTCCATCCCCCCTGTACCCAGTCCCACTTCCCTGGGACAGAGCCAGGAGGGCTTGAAATCGCCCTGGGACAGAGCCAGGAGGGCTTGGAATTGCCCTGGGACAGCCCTGGGCTTGTGGTGGGCAGAGCCCCCCTGCCCAGCCCAGCCCAGCAGCACCTGCCTGCACAGCTCCTTCTCCAGAGAACTTTCCCTCTGGTTGGAAAGCCATGGAGGAGCTCCAGGCACTTTACCCTCTTTATTTTCCCCCAGCTGGGCATGTTGTAAGTGGGCAACAACTTCCTGCTGTCTGTTCTTTCTGAACTCCCACTGCTTCCTCCACAGGGATGGGCAACTGCTGGGTTTAAACATTCCAGCACATCCCAAAGGCAGCTGGGAGTGTCCCTGAGCAAAGAGCCACTGCTGGGGGGGTTTTGGGGGTGCTCAGGGAAACCAGGATGAATCCACCCGGGACTGCTGCCTGAGCAGCACCACTGCCAGCTCTGGAATGGAGGAGCCAAATAAATGCATCCAGTTTTTCTCCCAAGGCTGCGTGTTCAGCTCCAGCAGCACAGGGAAGCAGCCACATGTGCTTGCTCTCCATGGAAACCTTGCTGGTGGATGAAAGGAGCAGGTAAAAGTCTGGACAATGGCCCCTCCTGACAGGAATCAAACCTGTGGTGGCTCCTGAGGGATGAGCTCACCCAGCCCTGCCATGGGAAGAACAGGAGGCCAGCACAGCCTTTCACTCTCTGGGCACAGGGATTGCACCCCTGGATGGGGCAAAGGGGTCAGTGGGAACATGCAGGGTCCAGGCTTTCCCCAGCAGCTCTGCAGTGGGAAGAGGGAAGGGCTGTAATGGGAAAGCTGGGCCTGGTGCCAAAACAGGCAGAGCCAACACTTGGCCTTGAGCTCCAGCTGACCCAGGAGAGCCAAAATCCCTGTGCTGAACCAGGGGAGGGAGATGGATCTTCCTTTCTGACACACAGAGACATGCACACAGCAGGCACACACCAGCTCTGAGGATGCCAGTGGGATCCATGGCAAAGCTGCCCCTCTCCCACAAGGTCTGAGGCTCCACAGACTCACATCTGGTGATGGGTAAGACAAGTAGGAAAAAAAGAGCCAAAACAAAAGAGCTTGCTGTGAGTTTTCTCATGCCCAGCCCGGATCTACACAGCTTGTTTTCCACACTGGGCAGCATGCAGAGGCTCAGGCTCAGGGATACAGTCCCAGCCTTGCTGTTCATCCTGCTCTGACATCCCTAAGACACCTCACCTTACAGCAAACTCTACAGGCTGATCTGAAAACAATTCTTCTGTCCCTCCTTTCCCCACCCAGAAGGTCTAAAGAGTGGATTAAAACTTAAACCAAGGCTCAGGTCTCCCCTCATCCATCACAGCACAAGCAGCTGGATCTGCTGGACCTCACAGCCCTAAAATCCCACACCACCTCACCTCAACAGGGAGGCAAACCCCCTTAAGAACTCATTGGGGTGGGGTTTTTTTTGTTTGTTTAAACCAAAAGCTCTTTATCCTACCTGGTCCCACAAGGCTGCGGCCACTTGGTCTATGACTGCGCCCAGTTCTCTGTACTCCCCCGAGTACCTGATGTAAGCCCAGGTACAGAGGGTGATAAGTGTCAAGCCCATGACCATGTTGCACAGGCTGGCAATGATGTCCAGGCCCACGAAGCCGGTGACGCCGGCGCTGACGTAGGTGATGAAGATGACGACGAAGAGCGTGGCCGGGGTGCGCGCAGCATGGAAGATGTTCTTGCTGTCGTTGTGCTTGATGTACTGGATGTAGAGCTCGTCGATCTCGCCCTCCAGCTGCTGCAGGTAGCGCCGGCTGAACTCCTCCCCGCCCATCTTCTTCACCCCCCGGAACAGCCGCACCGCCTCCTCCTTCAGCTCCGCGTGTTTGCTCTGCAGGTCGCTGGGAGCCAGGAAGGGCTTGTCCCCCCCGCACACCTGTGTGGGGAACAGGGCAGGTTACACTGACACCTGCTGCCCCATCCAACACAGACAGGAAGGGCTTGTCCCCTCCACACACCTGCATGGGGAACAGGGCAGGTTACACTGACACCTGCTGCCCCATTCCATAGTGCCAGGAAGGGCTTGTCCCCCCCACACACCTGCGTGGGGAACAGGGCAGGTTACACTGATACGTGCTGCCCCATCCCACGGTGCCAGGAAGGGCTTGTCCCCTCGTGGGAACGTGCCAGGGTCACTCCTGGAATGTCAGCACCCACAGGAATTGTGGCTCTGTGGGACTTCTGGATCCGGCAGGGATTGCCCAGGGACTGGGCTGCCCCCCTGGGGCAGGGGCTGGTTACACTGACAAGAAGAGAAGACTCCAGGAAGACCTGAAAGCCCCTGGCAGGGCCTAAAGGGGCTCCAGGAGAGCTGAAGAGGGACTGGGGACAAGGGATGGAGGGACAGGACACAGGGAATGGCTTCCCACTGCCAGAGGGCAGGGTTAGGTGGGATATTGGGAAGGAATTGGTGTCTGGGAGGGTGGGCAGGCCCTGGCACAGGTTGGGCAGAGAAGCTGTGGCTGCCCCATCCCTGGGAGTGTCCCAGGCCAGGTTGGACAGGGCTTGGAGCCATCTGGGATAGTGGAAGGTGTCCTTGACCGTGGCAGGGGGTCTTTATAGTCCCTTCCAACCCAAACCATTCCAGGATTCCAAGAATCTGTGACAGCAGCACCATGAACAGACATGCTCAGCACCACCCACCTCTTCCATCCTCTTGCTGTAGGTGTCTTTGGCAGTGGCAACTGCTGCTAAGTTGTTGGCTTCTGCTGTGGCCTGGAAGGACAAAAGGGACACAAAATTTAGGTGCAGAAGGACAGGGTTAAGCAGTAGCACAGCAGGAATTGGCCACACAACACTGTTCACAGCCAGGCCATGTGTGTGACACCCAGGATTAAGGAGCTCCCTTGCTCAGCCAAGTGTGCTCTCCCAGCCTCCAACCAATCCCAAGTAAGATCATCCCATATTTACACATCCAAAAGCCTGCATGAAGAGAGGATTCCTGCCCTCCAAGCCACATCAACGAAATCTTTGGCTTCAGCTGTGGGAAACAGCAAGGAAAGAGATGAAAGGCTCAGCGATATGTAAACAGCTACAGCTGCACCCTCATGGAATGCTGGGTGGCTCCAAGAGTGGAGCAGCAGCCTGGGAGCCCCTGTCCAGGTGCAGAGCCCTGTCAGCTCCCTGTGTGCCCCCAGGGATGCTCCTCACCTGTGGGGAACCATTCCAGCTGAGCTGGCTGCTGCTGTGTGCAGTCAGCAACTCCCCCAGTCCTTCCAAGGTGCAATTCCTAAGCCATGTCAGGCTCCTGACTGCCAAATCCTTCCTGCCCTGGGGTGTTACAGGAAGGCTTACAGAAGACCCAATGTGCTGCACTAGCTGGACACCTCATTAATGACCTGGGAATTAATGGGAATTACAGTGCAGGAATTCCCACTCACGTACCTGCAGCATCGACTTGGGGTGTGGCAACTCCTCCCCTTGGTAGATCTTTATGTATGCCTGGAAAACAGCAAATCACATGGAATGCAACACACACCAGCAACACCAACCCTCCCCACCCAGCTCCAGTCACAGCTTTGACAGCATTTGGGAGAGAAGGATGCTCCTGGTCAGAAAATGCCATGGAATGTGGCTGAAGGTCCACCCACAGCGTGCTGGGGCAGTCCCTCAAGGCTCTCCCTCCACCACTCATACCAAGTGTCCCCCCCACCAGCCCTGCACCTACCTCTGTCCTTCCCTGAGGGAGAAGGAGCCAGAGGCAGGTAGCCCTGGAGAGTGGGTAGTGAGAATTACTCACCAGTGTCTCACAGGGAGATGTCCCAGTAGTCATGACAACAAAAATAAGCTTTTCCCAAAGGCAACAGGAATGCAGCCCTCAACGTCCCCCCTCCAGTCCTCATTTCTCCAGGGGAGGAAAACAGCTCCTCCCACTTTTTGGGCTCACTGTGTGGTCAGGTGGTTGCCCTCAGGACTATTAGGGCTGCCCTGGCTGCTCCTGCTGTCCCTTTAACCACAGATGAACAAACCCACTTTCTCTTAAATAAACCAATACCTTAAAATACTCCACAAGGCCTCGACAGGTGATGTGGTTCCCATTGATCTCCTTGACATCCAGGCTCTCAGGACTAAGAAGCCAAGGAATCAAAATCTTCAAGTTCTTGATGAACTCATCGTCTATTTCTGGAAAAAAACAACCCCAATGGCATAATAGAATGGTTTGGGTTGGAAGGGACCATCTCATTCCAACACCCTGCCATGGGCAGGGACACCTTCCACTTGAAGGTTCTCTGCCCAGAGGGTGGTTGGGCACTGGAACAGCTCCCCAGGGAATGGGACCATCCCCAAACCTCACAGAGCTCAAGGAGCACTTGGACAAAGCTCTCAGGCACTGGTGGGATTGTTGATGTTGCCATTTAAACTGAACTACATGGGACTGAAGACAGAAAACACAACAGCCAGACATTTGGAAGGCAAAGAGAGCAGGGAAGACCCCCCACATTCCTTCCACCAGAGCACAAAAAGCTGAGTGCAGCTCTGAGGGGACAAGAAAATCATGTCAAGAAGTTGCTGACAACTCCTGTCTGCACAAACCACCTGTTAAATACCACTCATCACCTGGATTTAGGGGGAACTCCAGATATCAGCTGAATTTCCACCAGCACCTCTCCCTCCTGCTGCCTTGCTGTCCCTCTCACTGCTTAGCACTGGGTTTGCCAGGAGAACAAGTCTGAGCACCAGCCAGACAAACCAGGGGAAAACTACCATCTGCAGCTGTCTGCTGGTTTATTTTAGGTGGCTTATGGGCCACTTTGTTGCTGAGATTGCAGCAGCCTGGAGCCAGCAATGCTGGAGCAGGTCACAGCAAACCCCTGAGAACACCCACAGCACGTGGCTCCTTTTTGGGTGGAGAATCTCACCACAGCCCTTTTTTCAATCCCCCTTTGTTTTAACCTGTTGAACTCAGTCTGCCCTGGAGGGAAACCACTGATCAGATAAATCAGGAGGATTAAATATTCCCTGGAAAGCTGTTCACAGTGAAATAATGTTCTGCTGGAACCAGCCTTCCACCCTCCACAAGCACCACCCTGAGCCTGTGCAGAGGTGCAGGTGAGGCACAGGAATTAACCACTGCCTTAACACCATGTCCAGAAACTTCCAGCCCTTCCCAGTTTGCCTATCAGTGTCCTGACAGTGAGTGTTGCCAGCAGCTCTCAGATCTTTTCAGCCTCCCACACCTCTTTGCCTTTTACATCTGCCTGCTGGACTGGGAAGGAGCAGACTGGGGTGTGTGTAACTGGGAGGAGGATCCAACTCCGCTCCCAGAAGTTTTCACATGGAAAACACTTACAGAGCTTTTAGAAATAAGCAGGACACTCTGCCAGAGCATCCAAGGTGTATCAGCTTAAAACCCAGAGCTTTGCCCTTGTACCTTTCAGTTTTCCATCGAAATTGGGGTTGGTGGCGACTTTCAGGCCGGGGTGAGGTAAGAGGAAGCAGGAGATTTTGGAGAAGCAGGAATGGATGTGCTTCCTGACATTCTGCAGCTCCTCGTGCTGATTTCCTGAGACCTGCAGGAGACGATAAATCGCAGGATCACAGAGTGTGCTGAGCTGGAAGGGACCCACAAGGATCACCCAGTCCAACCCCTGGCCCTGCACAGACACCCCAACAATCCCACCCTGTTCCTGTCCCATCAAACCCTCCTGGAGCTCTGGCAGCCTTGGGGCCGTGCCCACTGCCCTGGGGAGCCTGGTCAGTGCCCACCACCCTCTGGGGGAAGGACCTTTTCCTGAGATCCAACCCAACCCTGCCCTGGCACAGCTCCAGCCATTCCNACCCCTGCCCGGGCACAGCTCCAGCCATTCCCTGGGTGCTGTCCCTGCCCTGGCACAGCTCCAGCCATTCCCTGGGTGCTGTCCCTTCTCACCACAGATGCTGCCCCTTCACTTCACCCCAGCTTTGGGGTGAGTGATTTTCCTTCTAATGGGAATACTGGGATAACACTGGGCCAGCAGTGCTGGCAGGAGCATGGGATAGTCCAAACTGTGTCTGGGAAAAAGCAACACAGGAGGACATCCCACAGGGATTTACTGCAGAAGGACAAAGACAAGGCTCTCCCAGAGACCAAGGAACTGGTGTATCTCTGACCACATGGCCTGGGGCAGGTTATTATCCTTTGGAAAATAATGTGTATGACTGGAATACAGAAACATTTGGGATTTCCCACCAGGGCCTCTCTTGTCTCACATTTAATTAGGTGTCTCCAGTCCCAAATCACCCCTGCATTTCCTGATTAATCCCACTGGAGCCCTTGCCCATCACTTTTAGTGTACAACTACCTATTACTAAGCCATCATTCCTGGTCTCTTGGGAATTTATTGCCTCTCCCAGAAAGAGTTCCAGGGAGCTGGGCTTGGGCAGAAGCCCAGCACAGCCCTCCACTGAACGTGGCAAGGAAATTCATCCTCCCAAAATTCCTCTCCTGTGATTTTAAGCATGACCAGACCCAGCACTGCAGCTCACACCTGACACCCAGTGCTGTGGCCACCCAGGTGAATCCTGGAATCAGGGAATCCCAGAATGGTTTGCATTGGAAGGGATCTTAAAGCCCATCTTATTCCCCCCCCTGCCATGGGCAGGGACACCTCCCACTACCCCAGGTTGCTCCAAGCCCTGTCCAACCTGGCCTGGGACCTGGGGCAGACAGAACGTACCTTCAGCCTCTTCTCCAAAAATCTTGCACCACCATCAGATCCATAGGAAAATTCATAAGGGAAGCTCCAGTCACGAACCAGGAATATCAGGGACTGGAAAACAGAGCCAGAGACCAGTGGGGTCAGTGTCACAGAGCACCCACCAAGTCTCAGAGCCCACAGTGGTGGCTGAACCCCATCAGCACTTCACCCCCATTTCGTGCCACAACAAAACCTTGCCCTGAGGCTCTTCCCAGCTCCAGCAGCACCTCCTGCCTTTCCTGGTGGAAACAAGAGGCTCCTCTGTGCAGGGTCACCCCAGGATGGCACTGAGAACGTACAGCCAAGAAAAGGGGGGAGCACAACCAGAAGTGCTGCACCAGTTTGTCTCCCTGGCTGGGAGAACATCATCAATCATTTAAACTGCACAACAAGAAAGGAGATTGTTGCTAACCAGGACAAAAGGCAGCGAGCTCCCTAATTCCAGCCACATTTAGTTCCATCCTATGGGAATTCTACAGGCTCATTTTTTCAGCCTTTTTCACTGGGCAGCCTTCCAGACAGACTTTTAATGAGAAGCAGATGCAGAGGAACGAGGGTGAATAAGAAATCACTGGCTCTTGTAATCTTTATTGAGGCATTCAAAATTCCTAGGCAAGAAATAAATAAATACCAGAAGGGTCAACTTTGAATCTTTAAATGAAATGTTTTCAGAAACAAATCAGGTCTCCAGTGCCTTGTCTGTGCAAGGACCAACAGCCCATGACAGAAATAAAGGGTTAGAGGGAGAAGTCCAGGAGGGTCTGAGAGGGATGCCAGGGCTCCTCTCATGCACAGGAATAAGCAGGTCAGCAAGTGGAATCCATTTCACTGGAATTTCCCTAAAATTTGTCTATGTTTAGAACAAAAATCTAGAGGAGGGAGGGAAAATATTTCCGCTCTTCATTTGCCTTCCATAAAACATCAGAAAAGGTTAAATACAAAAAGAAGAGAAGAGTTGGCCTTTTGTAACCACTGCACCCTGTGAGCTGGTTCAGGACATGCTGTTCTTTCAAAGACCATGAGATGCTTTAGAGACATGTCCATGTTCAGGGCTTTCCCACAAACACACTGTGCGTGCCTTGAACTGGGAATTACTACTCTTTTCCTTAAGGAAAGTTGCTCCTGATGGGTTGTGTTTGCCATGCAAAGTGCCAGGCACCACAGCCAGGGCTGAGGCTGCCACACTGCCAGTGAGAGGACACACCATGGAGAGGAGGGAGCTGAAGGAAAAGGTTCATTTTCCACTGCCAAGTCTCACGTCCCTTCCAGCAAGATTGATGCAACTGCAGCTTTTTTTACCATCCTGTCTGGACAATCATGGAATCACAGTGTGGGGTGGAAGGGACATTAAAGCCCATCTCATCCCACCCCTGCCATGGGCAGGGACACCTCCCACCATCCCAGGTTGCTCCAAGCCCTGTCCAGCCTGGCCTGGGACACTCCCAGGGCTGGGGCAGCCACAGCTTCTCTGCCCAACCTGTGCCAGGGCCTGCCCACCTTCATTTTTCCTGCTTCCTAATTAGGACACTCAGATGCCTTTAGAACCCTGTTTTGCAGGAAGCAGCCCATGCTGGGACATGGACAGGAGATCCCCAGTGCCCACCTGGACATAGCCCATCAATCCCCCTCCCAGATCCTGTCACATCCACCAGCAGTTGTTTGATGTTTTCCCCAGATCATTAATGAAGATGACATTAAATCAGAGAGAGCCTGAGGGGACCCTGAGGAAACACTTCTGAAGGATGAAGATTCCCTATTAAAATTAGTTCAGTGTGCTCTGGCATCTATCAGTTAATGAGTTTTTAATCAATTAACAATGGATTAAACCAGACAATGCTGACTTCATTTGCCTTTAATCAGCATCATGGGGAGATAAGGCTTAGAGAAGGAGACATATCATGGTGAGAGTTACCTTTATCAACCAAACTCGTGTCTTTTATTAATTGATAATGGGATTGTTTGACAAGACTCACCATCCACAAACTGTGACTTGACAGCAATTACAGTCGTTGCTAAAATCAGAGCCCATTATCCAGCCCTAATGATTTAAGCATATTTAAGTTTCTCCTTACAGCCTCCTTTTCACTGATGGAAGTATCTCACTGTCACTGGAATATTTGGCTGCATTATCCCCACAGTTTTTAAATAAAGAGCAGGAATATTCATTTAATGTCTGGCTTTTTACTGTACCATGTTACAACTTTCTTCAAGCTCTTCCTTCTACCAGCCATGTATTTTTCCTGGTAGTTTTGCCATCCTTTACCAGTCATCTGCCCACGCCAGCATCCAATATACCCTCAAAATTCCCTAAAATCTCAGTTTGTTGTATTTTCAACCTTTTAATTTTATTTCCACTACCTGACCACAGACAGCCCATAAACCCCTGAGTCTTTCCTGGACAACAATTCTCTTTTTGGGGTGAAAAGCAAATGTAAAGTGGCTGTTACCCATTCCTGAACACTCAGGATTTTTACAGCATGTTTTGTCCTTTGCTGTTTCCCACTTTGCGAAGTTCACAATCCCCCATCCAACCACCACCTCACCTACTGTGGGTGCCCAACACTCTCCTTTTTTGAACAGCAGCTTTTCACAGGTTGGGAAACAGATGCCCCTCAGTTGAAGCTGAAACCCCAGTTAAACTGAGCCTTCCCACAGCTCTGCTAATCCTTGTCCTTTCATTTTGCAGGAGCAGGGATTCCCTGGAGGAGGGAACAGCCTTGCAGAGCAAAAGTTGGGCAGAGTCTCCAAGTACAGAGTGTGACAAACCTACTGCAAAACCACCTGCTCTGCCAGCCTCGCAGGACAGGGCAGAGCTCTTGGGATGGCAAGGGTTCAGAGAGGAAAGGAAGAGGGATGTTGGAAGTATTTGGAAGCACAAAGGTCCCCAGGCAATCCCATCTCCTCCCATCCTGCAGTGACACCTCGTGGTGAAGCCAACGGGCTCAGGGACAAGTGAGCTGGGCAGGACTCACCTGGAAAGGCTTCAGGAATGTCTCCTCCATGGCCAGCCGGCCATACTCGGTGAAGAGCTGGAAAGAGAAGGAAAGAGCAGGACTGTCAGGTTGTCACTGTGGGACACACGGGAACAAGCACCGAGCTCTTCTCTCCCTGAGCAGGGACAGGACCTAAGGAATGGCTGGAGCTGTGCCAGGGCAGGGGCAGATTGGGTATCAGGGAAAGCTCCTTCCCTCAGAGGGTGGTGGGCACTGAGCAGGCTCCCCAGGGCAGTGGGCACAGCCCCAGGGCTGCCAGAGCTCCAGGAGGGTTTGGATGATGGGACAGGATGGGATTGTTGGGGTGTCTGTGCAGGGCCAGGGGTTGGACTGGGTGATCCTTGTGGGTCCCTTCCAGCTCAGCACCCTCTGATCCTGTGATTTATTGTCTCCTGCAGGTCTCAGGAAATCAGCACGAAGAGCTGCAGAACATCAGGAAGCACATCCATTCCTGCTTCTCCAAAATCTCCAAGGCTGCCAGAGCTCCAGGAGGGTTTGGACAATGGGACAGGGACAGGGTGGGATTGTTGGGGTGTCTGTGCAGGGCCAGGAGCTGGATTGGATGATCCTTGTGGATCCCTCCCAGCTCAGGGAATTTTATGACTCTGTGAAGGGACATTTATAACTCAGGACTAACAGCACCACGTGCAGAGCTGGAACACAAACTGGCTCTGGGCTTGCACTTCCCACCTGGAGGCACCCAGAGCCGTTACGGACAATCCCCGTGCTGAGCCCTCACGGGAAAGGGCTCAGCTTGGAGACTTTGGCTGCCAAACCCATGGAAAATGGCTTCAATCAGCTGCTTGCTGCTGGTTCCATACTAAGCAGAACCTTCACGTGCTCCAGGGGACTGCTGGAGCCCTGCTCCCTCTAAACACTCCAGGAAGGAGCGGAAATCCATTCAGGAATAACTACTTTCCCTGCAAACCCCTGCTGTGCAAAGGCTCTAAAATCAGCCTACCGGCAACACTGGAAGCCTCTCGAGTCTCTCTGGACTCTAATTTCAAACTGAAGGCACAATGATGTAATTCACAGATGTCTAAAATTGGGTCAACTTGTTAAAAGAGAATGGCTTAAAATACAAACTGAAAGATCAGAGTTGCACTGGATAAATTCAGTATTAAAAAGGTGTTATTGTTAATAATATTTATAGACTGAAATAATTCAGAAGTCTGATTTTTTCAGCTGGACTTTTGCTTTTCTTTCCCTTTCCTTAAGCTCGTGAAAAACCTACCTAACCAATCAATCAATTAATCAATCAATCAATCACCTAAACAGAAGAGAAAGCAGGAGGTAATTCCAGGAGATGGGCAGGACACCTGTGCCACAAAAATCCCATTAACTGCTTGTCTCCAACAGTCAGGGCTGGAATTACCCTTAGGGGGGTCATCTGTACTGAGCCAGAACCAGATGGCAACATCCAGGCTTATAATGTACAATCATCGAATAGAATCCCAGGATGGTTTGGGTTGGAAGGGACCTCAAAGTCCATCTCATTCCCCCCCCTGCCATGGGCAGGGGCACCTTCCACTATCCCAGGTTGCTCCACCCTGGCCTGCGACACTCCCAGGGATGGGGCAGCCACAGCTTCTCTGCCCAACCTGTGCCAGGGCCTGCCCACCCTCCCAGACACCAATTCCTTCCCAATATCCCATCTGTCCCTGCCCTCTGGCAGTGGGAAGCCATTCCCTCTTTTCCTGTCACCCCAGGCCCTTGTAAATCATCTCTCTCCATCTTGTAGCTCCCCCCAGGTCCTGGAAGGCCACAACTTGGTCACCCCAGAGCCTTCTCTTCTCTTACCTGCAAGTGCTGCAGATCATCCTCCTGCACATTCTGGGACAAGTTATAAACCTGCATATAAATAAAAACCCAACTTCAGATCCCTCAGAACGGCCTGTCCTTCGGGCCAACACACATTCAATGTGGTGAAAGCCTCACCCACCACCACAGAGACACGAAGTCCCACCTGGGGACTGGTGCTGGGACTGGGAACCTGTCAGAGCCAAACAATCCTCCTTCTCCATTTTTAGGGCGTGCCAAGCTCTGTCCCATGACAAAGCCTCCATCCCACTCAGCTTCAGGGTGGGAAGGGAAGCCCTGCCAGGCTCTGCAGCCCTGAGGGTCCTTACCTGGATGGAGCTGATCATGGTGCTGAGGGCAAACACAGTGGCAGAGTCCCGCAGGGTGGACTGGCTGTCGAAGGTGCCCTGTGTGTCCATCAGCAGCACTGCCACCTGAGGGGCACAAAGCTCTGGGTCAGCAGCCCCTGGCACCTGCAGCCCGGCAAAGCCACTGCCACCTGCCAAAGGGCTGCATTTTGTGCTGGGAATCTCCCTGCTTCTGCCTCAGAGTGTTGTGGGTGCAGGACAAGGGAAAGGAGCAGCAGGGTGGCTCCAGCAGGCAGTGCATGAGTGCAAGGCTGCTCCTCACACACTCACTGTCAGGGCAGTTGAGGCTTCTGCTGAGTCTGTGCCACAGAAACCAAACACTTATTGCACCCAGAACACCTTCAGACAGCACTAGAAATCACACCCTGAATGCCTCAGGGTCACTCTGCGTTAAAGAGCAGATAAATACAAAATATTCCTGCAAGGTGAATTTGCAGGATGCCTCCAAAATCCATTTTGTATCATCTTTGACCACCCTGAATGGATAAACTCCATTTTACAGCTGCTGCTCCAGGAAAGGGGAGTACTTTGCAAGGACCTCAGATCCAAGATGTGCGGGACTAGTACAGAAATAAACTCTGGGATGCCCAAAGTTACACCTGGAGAGCACATCAGGGACCCCTGGACATCAACACCTGTCTGCCTTAAACCCATCTGTGCTAAATTAGGGATAAGGGACTGAAAACCTTCTCTAAACTTTCACAGCCACCCAGGACAAGGCAGGAGAGCCTTAAAAGCTGGAAGAGAAAAATGAGCTGAGCACCACTGAGGCACACACCTTAGTCCCATCAGGCTTGTCCACCAGGAAAACCTCGCTCCAGATCTGAATGCCGGTGGTCTCCCGCTCGGACCCTCCTCTCCAGGAGAAACCAGTCAGAGGCTCGTTGTAATCTCCAACCCAGTCCACAGCATCCTGCAGGGAGGAACAGAAGAAGCTGCTGTGAGTTCTCATCTCACTCTGGTGTTACATTTCTGCCCTGTGCTGGAGGAGGGCAGTCCATGGGAGAGATTTCCTTATGAAAAGATTAGGAGGCTAAAAATCCTGTAAGGGAGGATTTTCCTTCTTTTCTGTGGTGAGGCCTCACCTCGAATCCCAGGTTCAGCTTGGGCTCCTCATGACAAGAAAGACACTGAGTTTCTGGAGCACATCCAAGGAAGGGAACGGAGCTGGGAAGGGGCTGGAGCAGCACGAGAGGCTGAGGGAGCTGGGGAGGCTCAGCTGGAGAAAAGGAGGCTTAAGGGGCACCTTCTGGCTCTGCAATCCCTGCCAGGAGGGGGGAGTGGAGGGGGTCGGGCTGTGCCCCAGGGAATGAGGGTAACAGCCTCAAGCTGTGCCAGGGGAGGTTTAAACTGGGTATTAGGGAAAATTTCTTCATGGAAAGGGTGATCAGGTGTTGGGACAGACTGGCCTGGGCAGGGGTGGATCCCCATCCCTGGAAGTGTTCCAAAGCTGTGTGGATGTGGCACTTGGGGACATGGGTCAGTGGTGGCCTTGGCAGAACAAGTGGATTCAATGATCTTAGAGATCTTTCCCAAACTGGGGGCGTCAGATGAGAACATCCCTGCTCCAAAGTCCAGATTCCGCAGGAGACCCATGTGTGCACAGGGCTGTGGAAGCATCTGCTGTGTTTTGTTTTGTAAAGCCCACACCAATGAGAGGTTTGAGCATTCCTAAAGCACCAACTCCTGTCCAGCTCTTCCCTGAGTGCCCCATGGGAGCAACACCCCAAGCCCTGGGAAGATCCAGCTGAGTTGCAGCCTCACCTTATTGTACATGTACCGCAGCATGAAGTCCATCAGGAAGGATTTTCCTTTCCTAAAAGCTCCAGCCACGGACACAGCCACGACCTCTTTGTCCCTGACGGCCTCGGAGAGCAGGATGCGGTTCAGGGCGGCCTCGTCCAGCTCAAAGGAATGGTCATCTTTGACAATCAGCACCTGCACTGGTCCTGCCTTCCTCACAGCCTCCTCCTCCTCAGAGCTCCACTCGTACGTCTTGTCTGCAAAACTGCCTGTGGGAACAGGGGAAACAAGGGCTGTTTGGTTCCTTCTTCTGCAGAGTCACCCCCAGCAGGGCTGGGCAGGCTGAGCCCACACAGCCCAAACATCCATCTGGAGCAGCTGCCCTGCTCAGCCTGCCCTCAGACACCCCCATGGACACTCCTTGGGGACACCTGTGGGCCCTGCAGGCAGAGAGTTCCTGCTGGAATCTCCCCTGAGAAAACACACCGGTTACTTCTTGTCCTACAAGAGCTGACATGGAGAACAAACCACTCTGTTATTCCCTGCAACAACTTCTTACATCCACATGGACTGTCACAACACCTCCCTCAGCTTTGCCTCTGCTGGAAGAGAGAAGTCCAAGCCTCCCAACCATCCCTTCTGCCGCGTTGTCCAGGGATCTGCCCTCCTCTGGACACTTCCCACACCAGGTCCTTCTGGATGCAGCATTCCAGATGAGGTTTCCAGGGAGCTCACATCCCTATCCAAGGATGCTGCCTTTAGGCACCCTGTGCCACTGCTGTTCCTGCACTGATGCTCCAAGTGTAATGAGTTAAGAAACAATCAAATCCAACAGAATAGAACCAAATTCTTCCTTTTATTCGGCGCTGGGAACATGGGGGACAATTCCACCAAAGACATGTTCTATGAGACTTTCGTGTTTCCAGGTTTATATAGTTAGTTACAACTGGTAACCCCTCCCCAAAGTTAAGCAGCATATTTAGGGTGACTTTTAACACCTTTAATGGGCTGCTCTTATCTCTGCAGCTCTGTCTTTCCTTTTAACTAAACAATGTTACAGCTTCAAGCCTCAATCTAGACAGGTTTTCTATTTATTTCTCACAGCTTAGCCTTTAATCTAAACAAGGTTTGGGTTTATTTCTTAAAGTTCACCTACAGCCACGTGAGACCTCCTTGCCAGCAGGGAAAGGAGCGTGGGATGGAAAGTTCCCCCATATTCCAACAAAAACTTCCTGGTCCACTGGCTCAGGCTGTGACTTTCTAAAGTTGGGCTTCAAGCTAAACCCCCCCCAGTCTCTGTTTCAGGCCCTGACCTCAGGGACCTCCTCAGCCATTTCAAGCACAAGGACTCTGAGATTAGCTCAGTTGGTTAAAACTTGGTTGTAATAATGCCAAGGTCATGGGTTCAATTCCCTGTGTGGGCCATTGACTTGAGAGTTGGACTCGATGATCCTTGTGGGTTCCTTCCAGCTCAGAATAGTCTGTGAGTCTGTGCAAAGACAAGTTATAAATTCCAAGAGGAATGGGATTTGCCCATTCCTGGCCTCTCTATGAGAAGCCTCCAGCAGCAACTTCATATTTGAAATAACAGCAGCTCTTTTGTGTGGGGTTTGATTTCCTAAGATCCCCCAAGGAAGTGCTGGGATCATCAGGCCTGGTTGCCAGGGGATTTCTGGTGGCTCTGGGACATACTAAGAGCTTTCTTTGCTCACAGTTTAAAGACAAAGATCTTTTCTTCCCCATGCTTGGAGGATTTTTAGCCAAACAAAGGTCCCAAATGCCCTGAAAAGCAGATTCTCCAGCAGACTGCAGCACTAAAATCCCTCCCAATGCCTCCAGGAAGCAAAAAACACCTTCCCATTTCAAATCCATGGATTCAGGATTCAGGCACATGTTGCCATATGACTTGAAAATGAAGGTGTTCGGAGCAGGCACAGCCCAAACACCCTTTCCAGCATCCAGGAATTCCCAACAGGGAAGCATGGCCAGGAGCCAAAGGGCCAAAGGGCTCAGTTAAGCACTGCCATATAAAGGATAGGAAATCCCTCCTCTCCTGTGGTGTTTCCCAATGTTCTGCTTGAGTAAAAGAGTCCAGTTTTTATTTTCCTTTTACAGCTGCACAGAAAGGACAGCAGAGAGATCCTTGGATAGGATGTGACTCATGGTGGAGGCCGGAAAGAATTTGTAAATCGAGTTAAACTGAAATATTTCTGACTCTGAGTAAGGCACCAGAGTGAAAACAGCTGTGCCACCTTCCTGCACCAGGCAAATCCCACCTCTGGGCACGCAGACAGAGGGCAAGTGGGATCAGCATTTTGGCTGGAATGCCAGTCCTCTGCTCTGGAGCCAGGCTGGGAGAGCTGGGGGGGTCACCTGGAGAAGAGAAGGCTCCAGGGACACCTGAGAGCCCCTGGCAGGGCCTGAAGGGGCTCCAGGAGAGCTGGAGAGGGACTGGAGACAAGGGATGGAGGGACAAGGCACAGGGAATGGCTTCCCACTGCCAGAGGGCAGGGTTAGATGGGATATTGGGAAAGAATTGGTGTCTGGGAGGGTGGGCAGGCCCTGGCACAGGTTGGGCAGAGAAGCTGTGGCTGCCCCATCCCTGGGAGTGTCCAATGCCAGGTTGGACAGGGCTTGGAGCACCCTGGGCTGGTGGGAGGTGTCCCTGTCCATGGCAGGGGGTGGCACTAGATGGGTTTTAAAGTCTCTTCCAACCCAAACCATCCTGTTATTCCGTGACTCTATGGTTTAAAATTCTTGAAGGAGAAAGAAAAGTCGTTTCTTAACAAGAAGTATGACAGACACGAGGAGGTTACACCCTAAAAATGCCTCCCATATTTTCTAAGCACGTGATGCTGCTCTCACAAATAGACTGAAAGTAAATCCCACCCTTCCCTCGGTGACAGAGATGCACCATGACAGGACTGAGGACAGGCCCTGCCCTCCTGCCACCAGAGGGACAGCTGGTGCCAGACTCCCTCCTCCTGCCTGGGTGGGATCTCCCAAGCCTTCCTCTCCCTCCAGTTCATCTGCTGGGAAAAGCAACAACCAGCACAGAGGAGCAGAGATTGTTCCGTCCTTTCAAAACATCACAGTCTGAAGAAGAATAATTTTTTGGCAGATTTTGGGAGAGTGTCCCCAACACAGAGAACAGTCCAAAGCAGCCATGGTGTCCCAGGGGACATCCCTGTTTCCATCTCCTGAACACCAGGAAAACCAGACTGTTTGCACAACACAGGGCCAAAACACAAAGTTCCTGAGCAGGAATTGTTGACTTCCCAGTTCACTGGAGACATCAGGAGAGAGAGATTATATTAAGCAGGTCTCTGAATTAATTTCATCCCTGTTATCTCTGCTTCTTTCTATTTCTGTATGCCATTTGCAGACAAAACTCTATCTTCTCCATATTTATTTTCAAACTCTTTGATATTTATTTCCATGTGATGAAACTTCCACGTTCTGCTTATTAGATTATCTGCCCCACTGCAGAGCCAGGGATTATTTTATAAAATGGCTGCACATTGCTGGAAATCAATTCTTTCCACTGGTCTTTTCTGGGCAGAAATGAGTTATTTGCTTTGAGGGAAGTTGTACCTGGCAATGGCAAAACACCACCCAGCCAAAAAGGAAAGGAAGGGGAGCTCAGCTTTGCTAAACACAGTTTTGTTTTCACTGCTTTGCTCACTTGACTCCTCCTTCCTCTCGGCCCTCTCCCGGCGCTTTGCAATTACGTCAATTCTCCAGCTGCTCGTTCAGAAGTTGTCAGGATCCAGTTCCTTTTCCCCCTTTCATAACAGCTCATTTCCATGACTCTGAGGCGGGGAGGGGGGGGAAGCCACGTCTCTTTTCCATATGGCCATTCCAAGTGGAAAGGGAAGGAGATGAGAATTTGCATTTGTGCTTACTGGGCTGTCAGACAGCATAAAAAAAGCATTAACATTCTCCGACGAGTCTAGGACACTTTGGGATAAAATTAATTACATTAAACCAGTATATTTCACATTGTGCAGACTGACAGACAGGTATTTAAGCTCCTAGAGAGGAATAAATTAGGTAAATTACATGCCACTAATTATGCAACCTTTGGTGAGTGCTTGTTGAAGCCTGTTCTGCTCTAAGTACAGAACAGGCCACAGAAGTGCTGATGCTTCCCAGAGAGCCACTAATAAATCAACCTTGTCCTTAAATGAGCCTGCACAGTAACTCCCCTCCATTCCAGAGGATGAAACAAAGCCATGTCCCACCATCTGTGCAAACACAGGCTGCCCCAGCACAGCCTGAGAGAGCCAACCTGCCAGGCCTGCTCCTGGGCTTCCTCACATTCCAGGAGTCTCATCAACCCCAGCAGTGCCAGAGGAGAGCAGGGGCTGCCGCCTGGGCTACAATGCCCCACTGAAATCATAGAATCATAGAATGGATTGGGTTGGAAAAGACCTCCGAGGTCATCAAGTCCAACCCTTGATCCAACCCCACTGTGATCACCAGCCCAGGGCACTCAGTGCCCTGGGCTGGTGATCACAGTGGGG
>VWZD01013565.1:0-34608 GCA_013396695.1 Sakesphorus luctuosus
CCCCAGCACAGCCCTCCCCACTCTCTGGCAGTGCCTTGTGCAGTGTTATTTCCTCTCCAGCTCCAGCAGCCAGCAGTGACTCCCAGCTCTCTGTTTGTGTAAAGCTCCATCACATGCTGGATAACAACCCAACAGGGAATTTACAAATATCGTCCTTGGAGGCAGCAATTGTCACTCCAGCCATCTGTTAAACTGGGACCAGGCAGCAGTGGAGGGACAAATCCAGGGAATGGACACGTCACAGCGATGCTGTGGGTGAGCCTCGGGGGGAAGCAGCAGAGATGCCACAGTTTGGGATCTCATGGGAGCCACACTTTGACCACTGGGCTCACCCTTCTCACCACCCAAAAATAATGTCCAGTTTCCTAACTACACCAAATGTGCCAACTTTTGCCATTCCATACCTTTTCCTTGCCCTGTGGGGTGCGGGTCAGCACCCAGTGTCTTCTCCCAGCAGCTTTGCCAGGCATGATCAGCTGTAACTGAGGTTGACACCCACCCTCCAGGTACCCCAGGGGGTCTCTCCAGCCCCACCCATTGCCCAGGAGCCCCAAAATGCCCTTTACCTTCAGCACCTGGATGGTGCCTCCTGGAGCTGCTCCTTCTCGAGGCGTCTGGCCCTGCGTGCCCAGTCCCGGGTGGGCACAGCCTGGCGTGACAGGGACAGTTCCACCAGCATTTACCGGTGTCCAATGATTAATTAAAGCTACGCCTGACAAAGCAAAGGCCAAACAAGGCGAGGCTGTGATGCAGCTGGTGCCGTTCCCTCTCCCCGGGTGCCGCCCCGCTCCGTCAGGAGCTCCCCGAGGGACCGTGTGCCGAAATGCAGCCACAGGCAGGACTGGAAAGACCTGTTGGTGCTCCTGCCAGCGGAGCCACGAGGACACGGGGCTGGGACAGGAGGTGTGGCAGAGGCCAGCAAAGCTGGTGTCACCGCCCCTCGTGCTGTCACTGACACCCTGCGCTTGGCACTCGTTACCAGCTGGTTGGATGCATCCCACATCCCAGAGAGTGAGCCCAAACCTTCCAGCCCCTGCTCAGGCTGTGCCTGCAACGGGAACACACCCATTTAATCTGCCTGTGAGCAAGGCTGGGTCTGGAAGCCCCTGACCATGGCCAGGACCCCCAAATCCAGAGTCGATGGGATGCCCTGAGGCAGCTGATCCCAATCCCCATCTCACTGCTCTGACTGTGGCAAAAAGTGCTGCAAATCAGAGCAGCCGGGGGGGAAAAGCCTAGAAAAAAACGGGAAAAAAGCAGCTTTATGTCTCCCTGACATTTAATAACCTTTATTGTCCTCTGAGCAGCAGTTTCCCGTTCCAAGAGCCGGCAGCAAGGCTGATCTTCCTCCAGGCTGGGAACTCTCTGGAGCCTGGAGAGCTGCCCCCACTCCTCACCCTGCACCAACAGCCAGGAACTCCAAAGGGTTCCAAAGGCACAAACCAGAAGGAAACGCTGTGGGATGCCAGGATTGGGCTGGCCCTTCCGGAGCTCACTGCAAACTCTGCATCCCTGCTGCATCCCACGGCTCTGGGATTCACCCCACAGCATTCCCGGGCTGCTGAGGGTGTTTTTCATCTCTGAGGTTGTACAAAAGATTCCAGGGACACAGCAGAGCATCCGACTCATCGGATGAGGTATTTACCAGGCGAGGGAGAGAGTCACTGACAACTCGCAGGAGGCAAAGGCAGGAATTAATGGTGCTGCAATTCCCACTGCCTCCATCATTAGGGAAAGAAAATGCATTCGAGCAGCCTCACTCCAATGCACAAAGTAATTTGTTTTGAGTTTAATGTCATCCTGCTTCCCAGCAATGGGCTGAAGCTGGGAAAAGCCTCTGGTTGTACCAGCCATGCTCCAGGAGAGGTGGGAAGCAAAGGAGAGGATCTGAGCAGTTTTATGGAAGGAAAAACTCAGCCAAAGCTGCACAGAGCTGGTGCTGCAAGAGGCTGTGACCACCAACCAAAGCGTTATAGACATCATCACCCAATGCTGCTGGCTAGTAAAATTCTGAAAATCAGCTTGATATTTAACAAATCTTTTGTGGGGGGCACCAGGAAGGTTTCCTCCTGCACCACTAGAACCAACACTGCCATGTCCTGCAAGAGGCAGTGGCATCACCTCACCCCAAGGCACAAGTTTTGGAGCAAGGCAGGATGAGGAGGGGGAACCCCAGTTTTACCCCCTGTTGGAGCCCTGAGCTTTGCACAAGGAGGTTGTGCTGGGATTTTCCCCAGCCTGCCTTGCTACGTTTCCTCCTCGGGGCCTCTTGTTTGCACAGGAGGCTGCAAACGTTTCCTCCTCTGGTGCCACAGAAAGCTCCCTGGGGAGCAGCCCGGATGGGCACCCCCCTCCCCGACTTCCCAAACCCCCCAAACACCACCAGCCCAGGAATCAGATCTGCTCAGCTCACCCCCACTGAAACCTGCAGGGCTCCCCTGCACCTCCTGCTTGTGGCTTTTAATCCAAGAGCACAGCAGGGCTTGGTGATTCAAGTCAAATCTCCAGGTGCTGCTGGAATAGGGAAATAATAAAATACAGACCTGGGGGTCCCACGGCAGCAAAATCGCTGGGTTTTTTTTTCCTCCAGGGCTGGAACAAGGAAGAGATAAGCCAGGCTTGCTCCAGAGCACAGACAAACAGCTGCTTATCACCACGTTCACAGCCTCAAGGCTATGGAACAGTGTCAGGAAAAGTATTATTCCTCTCTGCTCGCGGGAAAGTTTCTATTTTTGGCCCCTCCGTCACAGGGAGCTGCTGCCTGGGCTGGGAGAGCAGCCAGCCCTGCATCCCCCGGGATCCCTGCAGAGCCCCTTCCTCCCCATTGCCAATCTCCCCAGCAAATGGCTCCACTTTGGGTAAAACAGAGACAGTTTTGGGTAAGGCTGCACAATCCTTTGAGTTCACCTGGGTTTGATTTTTTTTTCGTTTGGTCTTTTTGCCCTTGAAATGGCAAAGCTCCCTGGAGATCTCACTGGCATCACAGGGGTTGCTCCCCTGACTCGGTGGTGGAATCCAAGCCTGGAAGAGAAGAGAAGGCTCTGAGGAGACCTGAGAGCCCCTTCCAGTGTCTAAAGGGGCTCCAAGAGAGCAGGAGGGACTTGGGACAAGGGCCTGGAGGGACAGTTCACAGGGAATGGCTTCCTACTGCCAGAGGGTGGGTTAGATGGGATATTGGGAAGGAATTTTTCCCTGTGAGGCTGGGCAGGCCCTGGCACAGGTGCCCAGAGAAGCTGTGGCTGCCCCATCCCTGGAAGAGTTCAAGGCCAGGTTGGATGGGGCTTGGAGCAACCTGGGCTGGTGGAACTGGATCAGTTTTAGGGTCCCTTCCAAACCAAACCATTCTGGAATTCTACGATACCTGAAGGGCAGCTGCAAAAGGACAGAGCCAGACTTTGTGCTGGACTTTCTAGTGACACTTTGGAGGGTTCAGGCTGGAAAATGGTGGATTTCTTGTCCTTGGGGGGGACAGAAAAAGCTGCAGCTGATCAGAGCCAGTGGTGACAGCCCTGCATGGTGGGTGAGAGACCACCAGATCCTTCTGCCAACACATCTGTGACACTCTGGTCCCTGCACCACAACTCCCTTGGCCAGAGAGAACAGATCCATCCATTTCATCTCTCCACTGGCTCCACTTCCCAGATCTCACCAGCTCACCTGGGTCCCCGAGCTTCCCCCACGCCACTGCAGTGCCCAACCCCGAGCAGTCAACGCATTGAAAAAGCACATTTTTGATGATTACATTCTGTAGAACTGCGAGATCTCTAATTGAGGGTAAAATTCCATCCAGGGTGCATTTCAGCACTGCAAATAGCACAATAAATTAGCTCAGCTTTTTCCTGGTTGACTCAGCTAATCCTTCAGCTGCCGACAGACAGATTTGATTGTATCGTCTCTCCTTGGGCTCAGTTAATGCCAAGGCCAAGTCGTGGCAGCTGCAGCAGATCTCTGCAGAGCTGCTGCCTGCAATGTATAATCTGCCTTTATTTCTGGCTGCACCACGGCTCGGCAGCAGAGCCGAACAGAGGTCGCTCCCGCTCCCGGCTTGATTTATGAATATGGATTTTGTTGGTTAAGCCATTAGGAGCGGTGATGGAGCAATTCCGCCCACATCCTGCGTGCCTCATTTGGAGCCCTCTCCGCAGAACATTCCCCGTGTCTTCCCCCTGCAACGCTGTTCATGCAGGGAAGATTATATTAAGGCTTTGTCTGTAATGCTGTAATTCCACCTTGCCTCCCTGAGCCCTCTCCAGCGGGGAACGACTCAGCCGCAGGCAAGGAAGCTGTTGGGAAAGGAGGTTGCAGGGCACTCGTGCCCAGCAGGAGAAGCTGATACCCCGCCCCACAGGCTTAAAGGAAAGTGTGAAACCTGCCGAGAGCCCAGCGGGGCCGCTGCGCTGGCTGTTTGTGGTGCTGCCCCAGAGCCTCCATCCCAGGGCAAAGCTCGGGAGGGGAGAGTTGCCATCACGGCTGAGCGGCCGAGCAGCGCTGCCCGGGGAAGCCCAAACCGGTTCGATCCCTCTCCCAAGGTCGCATTCCCTGTTCCCGGGTCAGCACGTCCCAGCCCACAGCGCTTTGTACCAGCGCGGGGTAAGAAACAGGCTGTGCCCGGGAGGACTCGCTGTGCAATTAAATTAGAGAGAACAAAGAGGGAGAGGGGAATTGTGAGTCCAGCTCGGCGGGGGCCGGGGTACAGCTCCTGCTCCCTGGCTCCAAGCCGTATTTTCCCCCAGCGCTGCCGTATCCACTTGTTTTGTAGAGGAAAAGGCTTCCCTCCAGCTGCCCCCGTGTCAGGCACCCTGTGGGACAGCGCCAATTTGGCACCTTCTCCCCAACGAACCAGCACCAGCCATGGGCGAAACAAACACGTTATCCAAGCAGGAGCCTTTGGGAAGGGTCCCAGGCAAGGGCAGGTTTCCCTTTCACAGCAAACAAGATGCTTTGAAAGGTTCGCAAGGAATAGCCAAGACTTCTCTTTTCCAGAGTGGCAGAAAATTAAATTTCCGCATTATTTATCCAAGCAACTCCGAGAACTCCTAAATGGAGCGGATCTGTCACAGCCACCCAGCTCATCACTCACCAGCCATCCCCTCCTCATTTGTTTTTAATTAGCAGCAACAGGCAGGAGCTGAGCCGGGCAGGTAGCGGAGCTCGGCGGCTCCAGCCGGGATCACGGGACAGCGGGCAGCTGGCTGGGAGCAGGGCTGGGATAAACACCCCGGAGCAGGTAACAAGGGCACTGCCAAAAGGGCGCTTGCACTGGGAGCTCAGGTGTTACGGAAACGAGGATTGAGGGACACGGCACCAAACGAGGCTCCGTGGGAACAGCTCTGACTGTGGGCACTGGGGTGAGCGGCGAGAAGTGCCAGGTCGTGACTAATTTGGGTTCCCGGGGGTGAAGTGAGGGATGACAAGGTAAGGAAGAGCCCCAGGGAGAAGCCAGGCACTGAGGAAAATGCTTGCAAGAGAGGTGAGACACAAAGGCTGAAAGGGAGAGAGGGAGGGGAGGGGAGGGAATTTTGAGTTGTCCCCCAGGTACAGCAGTGAAAGACCGAGGCAGGATGGTGGGAACCAGTTCACTTGGGGAAAGGTGGGTGGTGTGAAAGCACAGGGGGGAGCAGGAAAGATGCTGCAGCTTGTGCTTCTCCCAGCCCAGTCCCAGAGCAGCCCACGTTCCCCAATGGAACCCCCTTCAGGAATGATGTCCCTGCAGCCAAGACCCTGCCCACACAGGGGGGACACCGGGGACACCAACAGCCTGGGCTGATGGACGGTGAGAGCCAGCCCAGGATGCCAGGGCTGGGAGCAGGGAAGGAGGGCCCCGAGTCCTGTGGGAGCCCTCACGTGTCTCATCCCAGGGGATGCCAAAGGGGTCCCAAATCTTGTGGGTAACATGTCCCATCTGGGAGATGCCTTAGGGGTCTCAAGTCCTGTGGGCTCCTGCTCCCAAGAATCTAATGGTGTGAGGATCCAATGTCCCCGTGTGGATGTGTGTGGTCCCCTGCATGTCTGTGTGGAACCTGATGCCACATGTGTCCATCAGGATCCTGGTCCCACGTGAATCTGTGTTTGTGTGGATCCTGCCCTCACAGGGGTCCATGTCTGTGTCCATGGGGATGCCGGTCCCACAACTGTCCATGTCCATGTGGACGTCGGTCCCACCAGTGTCTGTGTGTATCCCAATCCCACTCGTGTCCCTGGCCGTGTCCATGTGGATCCCAGTCCCACGCGTGTCCTTGGCCGTGTCCATGTGGATCCCAATCCGTGTCCGGTCTCCAGGCGCCCTCTGGCGGACACGCCGCGATCCAGCAGCGCCCGCCGCGGCCCCGGGACAGTCAGGGTGACACCGAGGGAGGTGAATCCCACGGGGGGCTGTGCAGGGACGGAGTGGCGTGAAACCCCTGTCCCACGGGCAGAGCCACACCCGCAGGGAGAAGCCTATCACCCGCAGAGCTTAATGATGGCAGGAATGTGGCAGAGAGCAAGGCAAGGGGAGGCGGCTCCAAGGAACCGGAGGAGGAGTCAGGAGTCTTTAATTAGCCGTCAATTAACCTTTTTAATTGGGAAGAGAAGGAAGCAAAGCCCTGCTGAAAAGTGGGATGAGCAGAACACGCATCACCTCGCTCATTCTCGCCCCAGGACACGCTCCGGGATGATGCAGAGAAGGGAGGGCAGAGCCCGGTTTGTGTGGGCAGCCCAACATCCCCCCCTTAAGTGCCTTGGAAAAAGCTTGGAAACTGGGAAATGCCAGCCCTGGGATCACAGAGTGAGGTGGGTAAGGTTCTTCCCTCTCCCCCTGGTCCCGATTCCACACAGAAACTTCGAGGCTCTGTCCCACTCCAACCCCTCCTGCACCAGGAGGGAAGGCAGGGGATGTTCCTCACAGGCACAGGAGCTCAGGGTAACACGTGGCTGAGAAGCAGAGAACGGTGAGAAATTCCAACCCTCCCAGGCAGAACTGCCCAGCACCGATCTCTCACACCTCCCAGGTCCTTTGGAAGGAGAGGGAGGGTTCCAAGCCAGCATTTGGGAGGTGCATGTGGTTGGTATTCAGCAGTGCTGCCACTTGAGAAACTCCAGCTGTGCTTCTCCAAGGCCAGACATATGGCAGGAGTTATGGCACACTCTGGGTGTGTTTTACTCCTCCCTTGCTAAAGCTTGAACACCTTTGTGATCACACATGTCACACTCAGCCTGACAGACTGGGGTCAGATGGGCCTGTGCCACCAGAAAATAAAGGCATGGGATTAGGGGAAGGCATTGGTGGTGTAAAAATATCTAAAAAAGGGAAAATGGGAGAGGCCAGACATTCACAGAGGATGGCGCTGGGGAGCTGTAACAGTGCACTCCAGCCTGGATTAACCACCAGCACTAAGGCAGAGCCATTTCCACATTAAGAGCTTGTGCCAAATTTGAGTAGTTTAGTGCTCCATGGCCAAGGTTTGTTTGCTCTCAGAAATAATCATCTGCCAAATAACTAACTTGCAGAATGGGGCTGCAAAGCACAGCGACTCCAAGAGAGGTAGGACACAGAACTGGGGGCTCCAGCTCATGTCCTGGCACAGGAGCAGGAACAACTCCGTGGTGGCAGCTGAGCTCATGCCACAAGTTCTCCCACTTCAACATAATCACTCACTTGGAAAAGCAGTTCAGAGCCGAAGTGGGTGTGAATTTGAAGTGTGAGAAATGCATACGACTCTTAGTCTGATGCCATGAAGAAGGGGCTGACACCATCCCCATTCCTCATCCCTCCTGCTGGTTTTGTGCCAGCTGATCCCTTTCAGACAAAGTGGAAGGAAGAATGAAAAAAAAAACCAGCACAGGATTACCTCATGTTTCCTTTCAGCAAGGGAAAGCTGTGGCTGGGAGGGCAGGGAGGCCTCAGGTCCTTAGTTCTGCCATCCCAGTCTCTGCTGTGGGAGGGATTTGGGCACCCCAGGGAAGATGCAGCAGGAAAGAACAGAAAACAGGGACAAAGGAAGAATCAGGATTTCATTTTCAGGGAATCACAACTGCCTACCAAGTACACAAACAAGGGTATATTAATCCCTATCATGCATTGGAAGACAAGCAGCTGCACATCAGAAGGGTGGAACTCACCCACCACTTCCCTTTGGGAAAAAGAGAAAAGAAGCAAACAGAAGTAAGTTCACAAAACATTGCTTTTTATTATTTGAAATTGGAAAAGGCTCCTTGGGTAACAATGATCAGGTGTAAAAGTAACACACACGTCTTGCTCAGCTTTTCAAAACCCAGGATGGAGTAGGCCAAGTGTTGGGTTTATACAACCCACTCCTCTCAAACCCACCAAGAACAGAACAGGCAAAACCCCATCCCTTGGACAGGGGAGCACACTGGGCAGGTGAGGTGTTTAAATTATAAGTTACCATGTTCCACATGGGTATTTGTGGCATGAAACCAAGGTGTTGGATGGTAAATGGTGTTTTGGAATGAAAATCTCACCTTCTTCCTCCCACTGCCCTCGGTACAAGGCAGGGATCTGGTATTTCACCTTCATTTTTAGTAAGTACCAGGAGTACTTTACAGAAACTTATTTACACTCAAAGCCTCCAGGAAATGCCCAGATTAATCCATCAGTGCCACCTTAAAGTGGTGAGTGCAAAATACACATGGAAAGAGGGAAGGAGGAGTACCAATCAATGAAAAAAAAAGTGCAGATTGCTTTAATTAAGCTAATGAACACAAGTCAATCCGAGTGCTCTTTGCCTCAAAAATTAAATAGATTGCAATCCAAACAAAAACCAGAATCATACATTTTAATTCAGCACACAAAAAAGGTCAGTAGCACTCAGTTTGGTAGCTTATTTTCCACTTCACATTTCAAATACTTCGGTGTCCTCTGGTAAGTGATGCTGAGGGCAGCACAGTCCTTTGGCAGCTGAACACAACAGAGGGTTATTGGCCACGTGAGCAACCAGCTACAAGACAGAGTTAATCCATTATCATTCCCTAATCTAGCAAACTGAGATTAGACACCCCATTTCCACACAACACTCAACACTCCCATTAAATCCCACTAGTTTTAAATTAATAAAAAGCAATAAAAAGTCATCCTTGTTTGAAAGTAAACTCTGAGCCAGCTGCAGTTTGGGTTTTTCCTGGGAGCTGACACCTCCAATCGCATTTGCACAGGAATTGCCTTTCTCCCCCAGTTTCCCAACAAACTGCCCTCCAGCTGCTGCTGTCCCATTCCAGATTCCCATGGCAGCACTGCTGTTCACTCCACAACGAAGCTGACACCCAAACTTTCAAGTAATTCCATAATTCTTCCTCATCCTCAGTAAAATCCAGCCTGACAAATCCCCATGGACTACAGAGTCTCCTTCAGCCACAATGCCTGAGCACAGCACATTCACAGCTCTGAAATCAAGCCCAAGGCAAACAAACAGGCTGCATGAGGAGCTTTGATGCTCCTGTTTTCCAGCTGGCCAAATCCATGTGTTTTGATAACACAGAGAGCAGGATCCAGGACCACAACACAGCCCAGGCACGTAAACCCCTCACTTGTGACTGAGCCAGAATTCTGCCCCAGGTCCTGCTGTGGCCACTGGGGCCCTGCAGCCTAATTGCAAACGCTTTGTTTAATCTAAAAGGCTTCTGCCAAGAGTGTCCCTACCCCTGACAAGTTGTTTTCCATCTCTGCCAGCACTTTCCACCCATCTGGGACCAAGAAATCAAGCCAATTGTCCCCAAGATTTTCTCGAGAGCCAAGAGGACGAGGAGACGTCAGCACCAGGAATTGATGGCCATCTGCAAGGCACCACCACACATTATCCCTGTCAACAGCTCACTGAGAGATCCCAACAGGCTGGAAAACCAGGATTTGGGAAAGCAGCAGGGGATGCAGGATGCTGTGCAGGGTATGGTGCAGTTTGGACCAAAGGTGAACCAGCACAGCACAACCCTGTCCTGCTCCTAAATCTGTCCCCACTCCCCTTCCTTGTTGGCCTTTCCCAAAGATTTCAGAGCTCTGAGTTTTAACTCCATGCCATGTTATCCTGCTTTTCTCTCCAAGGACTGACACAGCCACACACAGAGGAACAGGCACAGGAGCACCCCCAGCACTTCTGCCAGTCCCCACATTCACCATCCTCACAGCTTTCCTCCCCTCCAGACAAATCAGAGGGAATTCTGTTCTGAAATGCCACAAAAACCTGCCAGGCTTGGAGCAGCAGAAGGTGAGAAAAGGTGTCAGAGGAGGAGTATTAATACAAAAATTGTTATTTCCTTTGCTCTAGACAGAACAAGGCCAGGGAGTATGAGCAGTTTTGTCTTTAATCAGGCACACCCTGACATTTTGAGGCCAACCAGGTGAGTTATAAATAAAAGGATGCCACTACAGGGGCAAAGCTGAGCTTGAAAAATTCCCACAAGGCATCAAGACTCCACAAAACCCTTCTCTCCAGACAGCCAAGCAGGTCTTGCCTTCAGGAGACCCTTAATACTGACACTGAAATGGTTCAGAAGGGACAAGCTACAAGCAGAAGAAACCTGGAAAAGAGCAGATGCACAACCTGTGCCAAAAGCCAAGCAACAAGTCCTTGCCCAGGTGACAAAGCAGATCTGGACTCAGCACGGAACGAAACCCTCCTGAGAACTGGTATCCATGGGTTTCCACTCCCCAGCACACTCCTGGGAAGCTGCAGGTAATAACTTTGATGCCACAGCAGTGGAACACACCTACATCACCTTTACACACTCAGCCAAGCCATTACAACAGGTTGCAGTGTCAGGTCAGTATTTAGGACAGTGACTTTGGCCCCTGGAAGGTGCCTGTAGGGCATTCAATGCAGTCTGGATTTTAAATCTTAAATTTAGAAACTTTTAATCTTAAAATTTTTCATTTAAATTTAAAAATGGAAATCAAAAACTGCCAAATCAGTTGTGTAACACTTCAGGATTTTTGCTTTTTGCAGGGCTATTGAAGTGGGGAGGAATCTGCATTCAGAGCTATGGATCCAGCTGAAGAAAAGCTGGGTTTTGGGAAAACAATGGAAACAGCTGCCCCAGGGGACATCTCCCATCCTTTTAGGCTGTTAGGGAGAATACAAGGCAGCCAACACACTGACTGCACCAGTCTAACAGCAAACTCCAGGGTAAACTGGCCACCCAGAGTCCTAAGGGACTCCCAAGGGGGCACGGGGGGCTCAAGCTCTGCCAGGGGAAATTGAAGTTGGAGATCAGGAAAAAATTCTTTGCAGAGAGAGTGCTCAGGCATTGGAATGGGCTGCCCAGAGAGGGGGTGGATTCCCCATCCCTGGAGGTTTTTAACCTGAGCTTGGCCGTGGCACTGAGTGCCATGATCTGGTAAAGGGACTGGAGTTGGCCCAAGGGTTGGACTTGATGATCTCGGAGGTCTTTTCAACACAACCCATTCTGTGATTCTGTGGATGTGGCACTGAGTGAGAATCCACCACATCTTGATCCAACCCCACTGTGATCACCAGCCCATGGCACAGAGTGCCATGGGCAGGTGATCACAGTGGGGTTGGATCAAGGGTTGGACTTGATGATCTCGGAGGTCTTTTCCAACCCAATCCATTCTATGATTCATAGAATCATTTAGGTTGGAAAAGACCTCTGAGATCATCAAGTCCAACCACTGACCCAGCACTGAAAATCTTCAGGTGTCCCAGAGACCTCCATCAAACCTGCACCACACCTGGAAACCTCTGCAAGATCTGCCACATGTTCTGCACAGAGCTCAGCAGCTGCAGCAAAAGGCTGAGATGCCTCAGTTTGAGCTCCAGGTCACCTCTCTGCCCACTCAGTGAGGCACAGGAACTGCCACCTCCCTCTCTCCCAGCCCTGTGTGATCCAAACTGACTCTTCCTCCTGGTGATGCCCACAGGAACACCTCTGACAGGCTGCTCTCAACCAACCTCCTTTTTACAGCTTAATTCACCAGGACAGTAATAACACTTCAGCTCCTCACCTCTAACACTGAGGGAGGTTTTCCACTCCTGACAGAGCTGTAGGAAACAAAGAAAAAAGTGCCCTAAATCACCTTCAAATTCCCAGAGGTTTGTAAAACTCTATCCAAAGAGACAGGAATTAATCCTGTGAGTGACATGACCTGCTGCTCAACGTCTCTGCTGGAGCCTGGGTTCTCACACAGCTTGAGGGAACACACGAGAGCCAGAAATGGCAAAAAGCCCTTGTGAGAGTGAGAATAAAAGCTGCTTGCAGGCAGTGGAACCAGGCAGGGACTGAAACTTCTCCACAGAAGGGGCCTGAAACCTCCCAGCACATGTACAGGCACATTTACAAACCTAAACCTGCAGAAGATGTAAAGGCAGAGGTTTTTTTAGACACTGATCTGGGTAGAAGAGAAGGAACTTTAAGAGTTTGTCATGACAGCCAGAGAGAAACTGCAGCAAAGGATCATGTTAATGCTGATGGTTTGTAGCACAACTCAGAGTCTGTAGATGAGCACTGGCCAGGATTTCCTGCACAGGACAGTCTACAGGGAATCTGCTTCCTTGCCTGCAGCCCACAATTCCCAGGGGAGCTCAGATCTGCCATATAATACAGGTATCATGGAAAGAAATCAAGCTCAAAAGCTTTCTGTGGAAGCAACAATCATCTGAGATGACACAAGTATGACTAGAAAGGGACCAGAAGGGTGCTGTGAGGGGAGCAGCAGCACCCACCTGTCAGCACCCACCGCAATAGGCGCCAGAACAAGCCACAGCAACATGAGGAGAATCCCTCGTCGCTCCTTTGGACTGCAAAGGGCAACCTGATATAGGAATGACACCCAAATGGGGTCACACCAGTGACAGTGACATGTGGCACCTCCTGCTGCCCATCACAGACCAGAGCCAGTGGGCTCCAGCTGCCCTTATCTCACAGTTGGTTTTCTTTTTGCTCCTTCCTTTACATTTTCAGACCCACTTTAGAAGATCTGAGGTGACTCTTTCAGGTACAAAGCAGTTTGAACACATCAGCATCTGTAGTTTACACCCCTTTCCAGTTCCACAACCAGCTCCTGTAAGGAAATCAAATCATCTCCTCTATGCTCAGGGAGACACCCAGACCTGGAGCCCCAAGGACAGCACATCCATGAAGCTCCAGAAGCCAGGACAGTGCTACACACACTCACTTGCAGTGGGGATCCTCCCCTCACTGCCAAGCTGAGGGAATTTCTCCAAAGGAAACACAGACTCCAATTCCCAAGCCAAGGACTAGGGTATCACACTGGCCTCTCTGGCACTGCTGCACCAAGAGAAAGGTTTCTCTGGAGAGGACATGCTTTGTCACTGCCTGTCCCTCTGATCTGGCATTATTTTTGTCCCAATACATTCTTTCTCTGCAATATGAAAGGTCTTCTTCCTCCTCTGCAGGATCCCTTCAGCTCTACAAAGCTATGCCACAGACTAGGCAACAAGGACTGCTGGGAAGCAGCGTGGAGTGGCAGGGAGGAAAGGGCAGTCATGGGTATTTTAACTGGGGTGTGTACATTTGGGGTAAAAAGGCTTTAATAAAAGTGCATGCTTTTATCCAGAGGTACCCAGAGCAAGGAATGCCCATCCCAGCCCTGCCTGGGCGAGCGCAGCAGCCTCTGCAGCCCCGAGCCCTGTCCATCACAAACCACAGGTCAAGTCGCCAGAGACTGAATGTTCTTGAGCATTTCATCGAAAGCCTCACGGGAAGGTGCCTCAGCATTCTGGAAGGAGACCTTGATCCTGCTGTAAAGGCTGAAGGATTTCAGCTCGAGCCAGATGAACCCAAAGCGATCGTCGTCGAAGAGCACGAACACCCCCGGCGTCCGCTCGGGGCTGGTGAAGCCGTGGCCGGCGATGAGCCCCGTCCCGTAAAAACTGCCAGGAGGGAAGAGCAAACGAGGGGTGAGAATAGCCAGGATCACACAGAGTTTGATAAAAAATAAACAGGCACAAAACTCCAGTGAAGCTGCTGGCAAACGCACTGCCAACATGCCACAGAACAGGGAGTTTTACACTCGGTTCTTCTCATGCACAACACTGTTCACTCACAGGATCAATTAGGTTGGAAAAGACCTCTGAGATCGAGTCCAACATATGACCCAACACCACCTGGTCAACTAGACCACGGCACTGAGTGCCACATCCAGTCTTTTCTTAAACACCTGTTGATGCCATTTTAAGACAAGAAACTCTTCATTCTGTTTGGAAGTTGCTGTTGTGGGCTGTTCTATTTAGCACCTGCACACTGTAATTTTTTTGTAGTTCAGCCCAGAAACCCATGAGATTTACTTCTGCAACTCAGGGATCAACCCAAGTCCAGAAAATCCTCACAGGAAAGGAAAGCTGTGTGGAGGGGTGACCTGAGGGGCAAACCTTGTGCAGAACTGAAGGGAAGGGAGAGAAAAATCTACCAGGATATGAGGAGAAATAGAAGTCAGTCCAACCTCTGAGTGAGCAGCAGGTGGAGCAGGGTTTTATCCAAGCACAACTCAGTTATGACAGCAGGAGCCTTCTGGGATTAACCAGCTATTGGTAGGTTTTTCCATGAGCACAGATGTTTGGCTGAAGGTCACCTGCCTAAGCCCCAGCTATTGGGATCTTTTTCCACACTTCATTTAGTGTGATGCTTCACTGACTCCAGCTCCCATTCAACAAGGCTCTCTGCATGCCTGGACCTACTGCTTGGAGTGCTCAACACCTTCCAGGGCTGGCCCCAAGGCACCAGAGGTCAGGGAAGGGTGGGAGAGAGCACTGTGTTCCCACAGCCAAGGAACACAAATGACACACACAGCAATGGGAAGCAGCTTGAACAGAGTTCTAAATATATGAGCTGGACAGCTCTGGGAGACAAAACACCAAAAAAAGTGGTGTGTGGAATACAGGAGAGATGTTGGCTTCAGAAGCTAACAAGGATAAGATCTAGCAAGGAAGCAAGATGGCAGGTGGCAGTGTGGTAGAAAAGGGAACTAACAAGGGGTGGGAGATTGGGCAGCAGTGGCAGGAACCAGAGAGGTGGTGGACTCCCCATCCCTGAAGTGCTCAAGGCCAGGTGGGATGGGGCTTGGAGCAACCTGGGCTGGTTGAAGGTGTCCCTGCCCATGGCAGGGGGTGAAACAAGACGAGCTTCAGGTCCCTTCCAACCAAAATCATTCTGGGATTCTATGAAATCTGATCTCAAGGGGCTGGGAATCTGCAGGCAGGTAAATTGCACACAAATACAGGACACACCTCAAAGACTCCCATTTCCCTTTCAAAAAGTGACTGGCACCACCAGTCCCCATTACCAAATCCGGCAGCTCCGGGGATAGTCCTCATTCCTCGATATGACTCCCATGGGCAGCACGAAGGGCTGGGAACCTGGTGCCTCACTCTGGGTCGTGCCCTCTGCACCAGTTGCAGTCTCTTCCCCCTTGGCACATTCTCCTCCCAGGGGGCTGGCAGCAGGCTGGGAGGGAGCCTGCTGGGAACGCTCCTCTTCCTCCTGCCGCTGCTCCTGCTCCTGCTCCCGGCGCCGCACCTGCTCCTGCGCCTCCAGCACGATGCGCGACAGCTCGCTGAAGTCACGCAGGTTCTCGATGTCGGGCAGCTGCAGGGGGTGTGCCAGGTCAATCTCCACAGTCTGCTGCCCAGCTGGGATGTTGGGATCTCCCTACAGGAGACAGGAAGTGACAGCACAGCTGCAGGGGCAGGCAGCAACGGAGTTCAGAGCTGTATGCTCCCCACATCATCACCGACTCCTGCACAGTTCACCCTATTCTGCAATCACCAGCTTGGCAACAAAACAATCTGCTTGGACCTTGTTAGCTGTTCTCTGAGCTGGCCATGTCATCTCTGCTTCCCCCTCTCCCAGAAACTGTTTTAAATCAAAAGCTACAAGCCAGGTTGTATTTGCAAGGGTGAAAGAAAGTCAAAGCTGCAGCTGCATTTTGTCAGAATCCTCCCTGCAGAGAGGAAGGCGCTCACTTGCCTGACTTCAGTGAAGAGCTGCCAACATTTGGTACCTGCTCCTCAGATACACACAAGGGATCTCCAGTGACCTGCTACCAGCTGCTGACAAAAAGCAGCTGAAGGGAGAGCCAGATGGAGTCAGGAGAAACTTTGCAGATCAGGTTCTAGTTACTCTGCCTGTGTTGAGATTCACCCAGTGCCACCAGTCCCCACTGGGAACAGGGTTTGGGGTGGCAACACCTAACCACCTCCCAGACAGAGATCCCTCCTAGGCATCCACGGCATCGAGAATGCTTTAACAAGCACCTGAGAGAAAGGAAAATGCACTCACAGTGATTTTAGTCCCCTTGGCTTTCCTCCCATGGAAGCTCAGCATGACAATCTCCAGCCCGTGGCTCCCGTAGGTCCCTTTGAAGAGCCCAGGCCTGATGAGGTCCTCGGGGCTGCTGGGGGGGAGGTAGATGCGGCGGTAGGTCAAGCAGTTGCTGTGCAAAATAAAAACATCAGAGAAGTTAGAAGAGAATCCCTCACCATAAGGCATGTGTGTGCATTCTGCTCCCCCAGCAGCTCTAGCAGGTTGTCAAGACAGGTGGGATCTGTCTTTTCAGCAATACCAGCACTCCGAGTGGATTTTGCTTTAGCCCTCTGCAAGCACTTCCTTTCTCCCTTTCTCCCTCCCTCCCCTTCTCTCCCAGTCCTTGTTAGCACACCAGGAAATTCCTGCAGCAATGTCACAGTAACCTCCTCACACCCTGGGACTTCCAGACAACCCAAGAGTGAAGCATATTTAAATATGAGCTACAGTGAGGTGCCTGTATTCTTCTGAACTATTTGGACGCATTAGAAGCTTGGAGTGATGGTTCAAAAACCCAAATTTCTCAGGGACTGTCTCACTTCTGCACTACAAAGCATGTTGCTGACTAATACGGATAATAAGCAGACACTTCTTGGGATCACAGGCTTTTGCTGTGTCTTCAAATTAAACACAGTTAAATGACTCAAAAGCACCTTACTGTGCATAGTTATTGTACAGAACTTGGGACCTTAATCCTCCTGCTGTCATTACACCTCTGGAAAGCACTGTGTATCCCTTCGTGGAGCCTGTGGAGACAGACCATTCCTCTGACTGTGAAAGCCCATGGAAAACCCCCATCTTCAGGACAAATGCTTGTGAAATTGCAGCAGCCTCAATACCAAGAGCTGGAGCCCTTACTCATATTGGCTGGTGTAGATGAACTTCATCAAGATGAGTTCTTGCATGTGTTCATGGAAAATGTCTTCCAGAGTCCGACCCCACTCTTCCCTTAGCCACGTCCGGAATTCCTGCAGCACAAGGAGAAAAGAGGCAAGATAAGGGCATTTCAGTGATGTACCCCAGTATGACTTCACCCTGCCAGCACCTTTCACTGGCAGAGCCACAGACAGGGCACATGCTCTGCCAAAGGCAGAGGATCAAGCTGGATTTGGGAATAAGCACGTGTTGCTACAGAGCTGGAAATAGGCTTAACAAACAGTGATAATGGTAACTGCCAGTCACCACAGGATAAACAAGCCCCCCCTTCAAATAAATCCCAGGTAGAACCAATACACCTCCTCAGAATAAAAGCATAAACATCACCTGTTACTGCGAAGTAGCTCATCTACTACTTCTTTACATCCTGATGTATCTCGCACCAACTCATTTGTGTGCCCATAATCTGACTCCCGTGCCCTGTCCTGACATGTGAAACATAAAAGGGGAAGCTTTTGAAAGGCACTGAAGGTTTAGGAGGTTAAATCCTGTTGATTTAATATTGATGCATCTAAATCCAAAGGGTGCTTTGAAAGCATCTCCTGAAGTACCTCAGCTCCAGCTCTGACAAGTTAATACCCCACAATGAGTTAGTGTGATAACAGCTTACACTGAGATAGCAGCCTACCAAGTGAGATTCCAAACCTGCTTGCTTTATCTGCCAAAGCCAGACCCTCCAATTACCATAATGCCACGCACACTTAATGCGGTGCTTTGAAAGTATTAAAGCATTTCTCGTCTGCTGCAGCACCAGAAAACACTTCACTAACCCTTTCACCCAGCTGTTTCCCATTAGCAGACAGGCATTTTACAGCATTCCTGAAGCTGGTACTACAGGAACATGGAAGCAACTGGCAGCAAACTCCAGGACCTGGAACAGGTATTCATCCTGACACTTATACCTGCACCTTAACACAGGTATTTGAGTCAGGAATCTGCCTTGCTGGGTAGAGCTGACAGGCACAGCATACACAACCAAATGAGGCCTTTAATCCCTCAGGCAAGATAAGCAGAGGAAAGGTGCCCCACTGACCAGCAGGTATTCAAATGCAGCTGCACTTACTCTTAGGCTTGTGTTTGAAATATCTTAATTATTCAGGCAGCAATACCACAGAGATCAGTGCCTGGAGTGTTGTGTGTTGTACAAGATGTGCTGCTGTCTCCCTTTGGACAGGTGAGCTACCAAACAGGAATGGTGTCACAGCAGAGGGAGGAGGGTGCTGGGGCTCAAAGGCCTGAAACAGTCAATCAGCCAAAAGCTGCCCAGCCTGGGTTTTCTTACATGGTCAAACACACAGAAGTTGGAAGGCAGGAGACCACCTCCCAGCCCAACATCAGCTAAGAGCTTGTCTGTAGAAAGGGGACACACAAAGAGCCTCAGTGCAGACTGCTGGCAGAGCACCCTTACCTCCTGCCTCCCCCCTGACATCCGATGGTGATCCGTCTGGTTGCACTTCGTGGAGAACTCGTCCTTCTTTACGATCTGTAGTAACCAAGGAGGAGAATTTAACAGGTTACAGACCTGTCCAGAGATGCCTGGGATGATGTAACTAAGACTGTTTACAGTAAATGCTTTACACAAAAATTGTTACTGAATTTGCTACAACAGAGAACTCCTTAAGTGCTACCGAGAGCAGCAGCTGCAGAATAGAGAAATAAATGCAATAAACTCCCACTGCATTCTAATAAAGGATAATAGTTTTAAGCTGCTTCTCTATTTCAACTTCCTTCTTTAAAGAAAAACAAACAACCTCTCAGGAAGCTTTTCAAAGCATCCAACGTGCTGACTGGATGCTGCATCACCTTCTCAAGGTCTCACCTTGGAGAGAGCTGCAGAACAGGGCTGTGTGTCTGCCTGGACACATTCACCAGCTGCCCAAGGACATTTGCACATCCCTTCCCCCAGGCTGTGCACATCCTGGTATTCCCACAGTGCTCCAGCCCAACAGAAGACAGTGCAACAGCCTCGCTGTACTATTGCCAGGGAACAAATTCAAAGCAGGGAACAGCCCACACAACTTGTCAGACAGAGAATGAGTGGAAAACTGGCATACACACACACAACAAGGTGGTGAAAGCCACATCTCTGAAATAAAACTCTACCAGTTTTTTGATGAATCCACATCCAGAGCCAAAGTGCACACACACTGCACACAGGACAGGCAATGCTGGCTGTGCCAGGGGAGCTCACCTGGATGTGGCCATTATGAGGTCCCTTGTGACCATACATACACTCCACTGTTGCACATTTCCTCTCCATCAGGTGAATCCTGAAGAGAGGTTTGAATCTCATGGGATCATCAACGTGAGGGTCATGAGGTGGCAAGTACATCCATCCAATAATGAACAAGCCATCTACCTGCAGAGGTGAACACAAAGGACACAAAGCAGACAAGATCAGCCTTGCATGGTTTCTTAGGAGTTTGCAGCAAACTCTGGGGCTTATTCTGGCAGGAGCTGCAGAACAGCTGCTGCATTTCCAAATGGCTTTCCAGCAATTAAAGCAGACCATATGCACTCCCAGCACACCCTGGGTGAGGAGGGAGAGGCTTTATTTCCAAGGCTTCCTGCACCACTGGAAAATGATCAGGCCTTTATTGCTGCAAACAACTTTGTGACGGATGCCTGGAGTGCAGGATCCAGAGGGAGAGACCACACAGCAAGTCACACTCTAATTGGTTTGAGAGCTCATGCTGGCAGATATTCCACCAGACAAATTCTGCTTCCTGTGATTATCCCTGCCTTTTGGACCAGCAATTATTTGGCTCTATTACTCACAGACAGCACAGGAAGCAACACTCTCCTCTGCTGAGAGGCACAAGTGCCAGACCCCTTCCTGCACTAACAGAATGCTTACCCTCAGGCCCCGCAATTCCAGAGGCAGGATGTTTTCTAAACAGAGAGACCAGAGCAGTGTCACAAAGACACTTGTCTTTATAAGGTCATGGTATCATGTAAGTATTGATGTACTTGAGTGCACTTTTATACCAGTTCATGGAACAGAATTTTGCTAAACCCAAAGGTCTCGTGATTTGTTCTGCTTCCACCTGGCAGAACCTCGGTGCAAAGAACAAGGGCAGCTATTGAACCTTGGTGCAAAGAACAAGGGCTTCAGGAAAACTCCTGGCTCAGCTCTCACCAGTACAGAGTGAGATGTTGTTCACTAACTGCTCTCCCCAGCAGCACCAGAGCTGCCAGACTCCACAGGACTTGCACCAGGACACTCTACATCTGATGCTCAAGTCTTAGGCATGGCTGGTGAAGTGTTGGAACTGCAGGAAGGACAGGTGTAAGAACACAACTTTGCAAAATGTTCAGCTGCAGGCAAAGATAATGCCCTAAGTGATGAGCCACTGCTAAAACCTTTGCTAACAGATTCCTGTGCCAGCCATTGGAATATCAGCACTAAACTCTCCATCAAGCCTTAAACACTGATAATGTTTTCTATGTGCTCCTGGGGTTGGTTTGAGGTAGAGTTGAAAAATAAAAGGACTTTCTGCAGCAAGGTAGTGATATTGAAAAGAATCCCAGAATCATTTAGGTTGGAAAGGACTTCAGAGATCATTGGGTTCAACCTGTGAGCAGCCCCCACCTTGTCACTGAGTGCCATGTCCAGTTGTTCCCTGAAAACCTCCAGGGGTGGGGAGGGACTCCACCACCTCTCTGGGCAGCCCCTTCCAATGTTTAACAACCTTTCCCGTGAAGAAATTCCTCCTGATGTCCAAGCTAAAAGAAACCAAGAACAAAGCCAGAAGCAACCTCTGTGTCCAGAGCTTGATTGAGGGCTGACTGTTCAGACTTTCAGTGGTATGAAAAAGGCCACCAAGTGCAGAAAGCACAAGAAAAGGCTCCTCAGTCCCCAGGACGAGGCACTCACTCACCACGACGTTGAGCAGTCCCCCGTAGGGCCCGATGTCCGGCTGCCACAGCCCCAGGATGTGCCGGTACCGGTGCAGCACTGGGGAACAGGGAGACACTCAAGTGAGCACATCAGGGTAAGGAACAGGGATTTGGGGAATGAAAATCAGACTGCACACAGTGCTGACCAACACCACCCACAACTGCCTTTGCTAAGGGAAACTGGTTGTGTCCAACCCCAGCCAGGCAGTTCTGGAATTGAGGCCTCCCACAGGCTCGCACACGTTTATGTTGTTCTCTGCTCCTGTGGAGGGGCAGAACCACCTACCTCGCCAGGAATTCCCAGAAAACTTATGCAACACGGTCCCATTAATGCAAATCATATGATATACCCAGAACTAAAACCAAACAAAAATATCTGCTGTGTCCAGTCACAAAAAATGCACTTGATGCTTCAGACTGCAAAGCAACAGAAAATAAGGAAGGGCAGGAAGGAAGGAAGGAAGGGAGGAAGGAAGGAAGGAAGAGGGAAATTGGAATGTTTTGAAAGCATTTCCCTGCCTTGTGTAGACAAACTTGTCTCCAGAGTTAAGCATCCTTAAAACAGCCACTGAGAGCACGGGCAAAGCACACAGACCATGGCAGCTCTGGTGGTGTGACCAGGTCAGCCACGGCCTGGAAAGTTCTACAGAAGCAGCTACACCTCAGCAGTGCCCAAAAGCTGCTTCCAAGCCCCCTCAAAGCCCACAGCAGCAGGGGAGGCTTCTCTGATCTTCATCCCAGAGCCAGGTGTCCCTTCAATCCCAGCAAAATGAAGGACAAATAGGAATGTTCCAGCAAGCAGGAGAAAATGGTTGTTACAGAATGGTCTTAAACCTCCTCTTGTGAGGAAACCTTAACCGGCCTCCAGTCCTTACACAGTCAGCCACTCCTTTTGTCCACAGAATTTCCTGACAGTTACCTTCATGTGAAGACATTACATAGTCTGGCATTTTGACAGGAACAGCAGGATGCAGATTATTTCTCTAAAGATGGCAAGAAGACACTTTATTTGCCTAACAAGTGATGTTCATGGCCAATTCAGAAGGCCATAACAACCCAGGACTGGCTTGAAAAACAGTCTTTGCTTTTCATCAATTTAAAGGAAAAATTGTGTTGCAGTGCAGCTGTTCCACCAGCTTTGTTTCATTAACTACCTCAGACAGCAAGAACTAGGGAGTGTTTTTATTCCACCACAGCAGAGAACTTCCACAGAAGTTTAAGACAGCAGGGAGGGATGTCCAGAGCTGGTGCCAACTGGCCTGGAGGAGCCTTTTTCCTGTGCAGTAAACAATCTCAGACTGATGGCCTGGTTTCACCCAGGGAACCAAGTGCAGCACAAACAGCACCAAGGCAAGCTGGCAATCCACACTCCCAGCTCAGGAATTACACATTAATAAATGGTTTGTGCCTGAGCTGCTCCACCCACCACAGTCTGCTTTCTACCCTGCCTGGCACTGAGCTGATAGAAAACAGCTTTTTTTAAAATTATTTTCAGGACAGAGAAATAAGCTGTCCAGAGGGATGAGGATATGAGGATGTCCCTCTACCCCAGCTCCTGTTGGAAGCAATTGTCCTGGATGCAGCTTCCTTCACCATCCACCCCAACCACACAGAAACCTGGAGCTGCAAAGAAAGGAGGAGGCCACAAAACCTCCATTCACTTCCAGAAGTTACTGAGGAAAATGCTGGTACTTGGCCATGGGCCCAAACAAGTCTCAAAGCAAAAGCCCAGCTCCATTTTCAAGCCTGGAGTGTCTCTGGGCTCCAGTGAGCCAGTAGGTGCATCCATTGCAGGGAAAACCTGATGAATTCCAGCTCTGGCTCTTCCTGGTGGGAGACAGGATGAATTTAGAGTTTGTTTCCCTTCCTGTTCCTCGAAAGAAAACAATACTTGGGTCTTTCTCCAAGGTTTTCCTCTGCCTGTGCTAAATCCTGCAGAAGTTTCTTGCCTATCCAAATTTCTGAGCCCACATCCTGCCAAATTGAGCAAAACCACATCCACTGGATGTTCCAGTACAGCCTTCATCCAGCCTGGATATTACCCACATTCCACAAGCAGCCTTGCACACTCTTCAGATGGGAAGGTGGCTTGAAGCCAGCTGGGAATGAGCTTGGAAAAGCAGGGAATGGGGAAGGTCCTGAGCAGGAAAAACCTGATCCACTGCAACTCTGCTGGACTCTCAGGATGCAGGAAGGTTTCTCTAAGCAAAATGAGCTGGAACAATGTCAGCAGTTGCTGTGCCCAGGTTGGTGGCAACTGAGCTGCTCAGGGACAGAGCTCAGTGTCAGGCAGGTGAGTTTAAATCCCTGGGGAAAGCGATCTGAGCTCACCTGGGCTCACACTGCATGAATAGGAATTAGGGAAGACTTCCATGGTAAATCCTGGCAACAGGGCCTTAATACACAGGAGGGGGAAAGGGGGAAATGGGCATTTTATCTTCAACCAGATGGAGTCCAAACCACAGAATCATTTAAGTTAGAAAAGTCCTCTAAGATCATCGAGTCCAACTGTCCAAGCTTTTCCAAAGTAACACAAAACGTCCCTAGAGAGAAGGGGCATGAGATATCAGAGGTTTGGGGCCACAGCTCAAGAACTAACAACTGAGAGAACAGCACTATTATTTGAGACACCACAAACAGCAAATACCCAATCTCCAAAGGAATCCTTGCAGCTTGGACGTGTCTCTCCTCCCCAAAGAGCTCTGGAACACAGCTGGTATTGACAGGCAGGGCTGCCAAACGTGAAACTTTGTACCAGTTCCTGCTCTAGTGCTGCTCTGTGTCTGTCCTGGCTCATATTGAAGTCCCCACCTCCCCTGCATGGCCCATGCTCAGCTGCTTTCCTCAGCACACCCAACTCTGCAGCACCCACTCCACTCATTAGTGTGTGGAAAACAACATTCCAAGCACCAGTGAATTAGTAAGTGGAGTCTGCAACACTCTGCAGACTCAGAGGAGCATCAGAAACAGATCAACACCCTCTCCACATAAATACCAAATAGTATTGGCTTCCTTAATTGATGTAAACTCATCAGTACTTCCCCCTCAGCTCCAGCTGAACACTGAGCACTAATCCAAAGGTTTAACTCTTCCTCCCCCAACACAATACTAGGAGGGAAAGAACAGTTAATCCAGAGCAGCTTCTTGCCTGAAGAAGGCAAATCATGATCTCTGAAACATCAGCAGAATGTTTCCTAGAGACAGAGATGGTGCTTAAAAGGATTCTCTGTGCAGGGAGGGAATTACTATGGGAACACTCAGCATTCTTCCATGGGAAGGGCTGTGGATCTGACTGCAGCTCACCTGGATCAAGACAAAGCTTTTTACCAGTTCAAAGCTTATTCAGAATTGCTTTTGGGAGGGTATCTGAATACTTTCCTCTAAAAAAGAAGCAATTCACAGACAGCAAAGTGCTCCTGCTCTGGGAACAGAGACCCTCTTTTTGCACCCAGTCAGGACAACAGTCTAACTCATGACCCAATCAGGGCAATATTCCAACTCATGACCCAATCAGGGCAATATTCTTTCTAGCTCAGGACCCAGCCAGGACAACATTCTAACTCAGGTCAATACTCTAACTCAGAGCCCAGTCAGGACAATATTCTAACTCAAGACCCAGTCAGAACAATATTCTAACTCAGGACAATACTCTAACGCTGGATCCAGTCAGGACAATATTCTAACTCAAGACCCAGTCAGAACAATATTCTAACTCAGGACAATATTCTAACTCAGGACCCAGTCAGGACAATATTCTAACTCAGGACAATATTCTACCTAAGGACAATATTCTAACTCAGGACAATATTCTAGCTCAGGACAATATTCTAGCTCAGGACAATATTCTAACTCAAGGCACCTCCAAAGGAGACCAACACACCTCAGTGCCTGCCCTGCTCACACAGTCAGGACGCTCTAACGCACAGCAGGAAGAAGTGCCAGCTCCCTGCCGTGCCCAGGTGCATGCCACCCCACTTGCCCCAAGGCAGGGCACACTCCATGCAGCAGGTGTGCGTGCTGAGGGCAGGAAGCAGCAGGCAGCAGGTACGTACGGCAGGTGTAAACATCTCTGTACTCCATGTGCTCGTAGTCGGGAAGGATTTTCATAAAACGCCCCGACTTCACCCGTGGGTTTATACCTGAACAGACAGAGCAGGGTAAGTGCCAGCAAACTCTGCTCCACTGCAACCAGCACCAGCAGTTTGATGGGTTTGGAACAACCATGAAGAAAAGCCCAACTCTCTCTGGACTTTCCTTCTAGTTGTTTCCATCAGCACCAGTCTCAGGGACACCCCGTACCTGTAACAGGATTTCTCACAGAACTTGGCATGTTCCAGATTCCCACAATGTTTACAAGTGGCATCCAGTGAATTCAAAGTGGAATCAAGGTCCTCAAACTCTGCCCTGCTGCCTCAAGAAGACAAGTAACTCCATGGACAGTATCCCAGCCCTTGAATCAGTTCTGCTTTCCAGCCCTAAAGCTCAGTTTATTTCCCACACTCCTTCTTACAGAAGCAAAGTCAGTGGATGGAAAAATTTGAGTCCTGCCAGTAGTCCCAAATTAACTCCTCTGCAATTAAAAACGTTTATGGGACAGCAGAGAAAATGGGGTGACAGCATCAGGAAACTGTTCCACTGAGTGTTTGGTTCAGGACAAAGTGATGGATCTGAGCAGGAAAGCCGAGATGGTGCATTCCTGAAAGCCAGAAAGAGCTGCCAAGCATTCCAGCTTTGGAGTAACCACCCCTAGCTGGCATTGCTGGATGGATATGGACACAGACCTTACACAGTTTTGTAATAAAGACCATCACAGATGTGGTTCTCACACATCAGGTGTGACTCTGCTAATGGATGCCAGGGGTTCAGAAACCACTTTGGTGCAAAGGAAGACTGAAAACATGTGTAAGACAGATCAACTGAAAGTTATTAGATCAACCAACTGATTAACTGTGTAAATCACTCAACCTGAAAACAGTGAGGGTATTTAGGAAAGTATCACTCAGATTTACCCTCTTCTCATTCCCTGGGTGACTCCCCACAGCCACAGCTGTGAGACCCTGGGACAGAGAGACCACTGTCCTGAGCCAGCAAGGCCATTCTTACATATAACTTGTGCGTCAAATGCAATAAATATCACTTTAATATACCTGAATCATGAAAGTAATACAGTGAAAAGGACTACAGGTCATGGAGAGAATTGTCACATTTAAAACTGGTAATGAAGAACCCAGATCTGACCTGGTGTGTGGTGTCTGGCTGTCACCACACCAGGGCCACACAAAGATATGGGATTAAATGGGAATTAAGGGAGGTCTTGAGTGTTAATGAGACTTCTCTGTGCACATTCAAGTGCTGGCTCAGCATCACTCAGCCCCACCACCCAAGAAAATTAGGGAGTTCCATTCCTGGTGTACTGATTGGTAAAGACAGACACTAGATGATGAAATGATTTTCCTGTGGATGCTTATCAAGCCTATTTAAATGGTATAAAACTCTCCTACCCATTCTTCTTCCAAGCATTAAGATCAATGCTTGAGGTCATTACTGCTTCAGGGTTCAGCAAATGCAGGATGTGAGCCAGATTTTGGGTCTGCAAAACCTACAGAGACCTCTTTTGTTTCAGAGAGGAGGAATCTCTTTGAGCAGCCAGAAGCCACAGCTCATGTGCTGCAGGTTAATTCTTGGCTTTGGGAGTTACCACAGGTAACTCTTAAAAATCTATAGTGGGGAAAAGAGACAACAGCTTGGCAGTGCTGGTGTGGGATCTCCCGGGGCTTCCCAAGGCTCTCTGAGCAACCAGCTGAGCTTCTGCCTGCAGAAAGCAAGATCTGGTGACAGGGAGACAGCCCCTCCATGGATCCAGGCCTGCACTCAATCCTTCGCCCATCCAGGTTTCCCTCATCCAATGATGCCCCATCTGCCCCTCCTGTAAGGCAGAAGATGGCACAGTGGGGCTAAGGAGTTGGGGTGCCACTCCCACAGACATCTGGGGCATCCCACAGGAATCCTCAGACCTTTCCCTACAGCCCTTTCCCACTCTCCTATTACCATGTTCTTTCACTGAGATCAAGGCTTAGAAAAAATACCCATTAATTCCTCAGCAAGACCTGAAAATGGCAAACCAGGATGAAAACCCCTCAATACACTTTATTATAAAGTCAAATTACATGCTCTTTTCCCACCAAAGGATTGGGAGGCACAGAAATCCCAACTCTTGGCATCTGCTTAGTATTAAATAAACCTCCAAACATGTCAAGTTCCCAGATGAAACCCCTGCCAGCAGCAACTTAAGCCATCAAAGTTTAATAAATATTCAGCATTTCTCTGCTCTCAGAACTGGCACTAAGCAAGGCCATAGATTTGTATCAGCTTTAGCACTTACGTTTGGCGTAAACATCTCGACAGGACACTCCTGTGATCTCCAATTTCCTCAGGTTTTCACAGACTCCATACTCTGCAACAACAGGGATAAAAGTGTCAGCTCTGGCACAAAGGGGGTTGTACCCAGGGTCTGGATATCCACAGCTTGAGCAGAGCTGGAATCTGATTAGGTGCTTTCTTGAAGCTGCCAAAGTAGACCCAGAATCTCATTTCTGCTTTAAAAACAGAAATTAGATGTAATTTCATTGTGGAATCCAACACATTTTACAAGCAATGCCTGCAACAAACACACCATAAGGCACAAACAAACAGAGCAAAGTCACAGCTGCTTACACCTCGACCAGAGTGAGTGTGAAATGTGGGAGACATCCTCATTCCAGCTGGGATTGAATGCCTGTTTAGATCAAATCATGACTGTGTGTAGTAATTATCCACTCCCACTGAGGTACCCAACAGGGAAAACTGCTTATTAGGATCCTAAAGAAAAGGTCACAGACTTGAAAAAGAATGAAATGGAGACATAAAACAGGCATCAGCATGTACAAATATGGTTACACTTGAAAGCAGATTGGGTTGAGAAGGGGCTGTTGTTCAGTGAAATGCCTTTGATTGTTACAGAACACCCCGAAAACAAAGCGAGTCGAGATCTCAGAGCAGCTTTGAAGCAGAAAATGAGATTCTCTCCTTTCATTTTCAGGAAGTCAACGTCAAACTTCGAAGAAACTTCAAATAAAATAAGACAAGTACTAACATCTCAATGCCAGAAATCCTCAGAAAACCAGAGGGAGGAAATGAGAGGAGGGAGATCCCAAAAAATCAGCGGCAACAAAACTCCACCCTACTGCAGTGACCCCATAGATCTCAGAACGGAAAACTGCCCTCCTTGACATCAAAGACATCTATAGCACAGCTCAAAATCAGCTCTCCTCAGCAGCAGAAACATCTGCCAGATATCTGACACAAAAGTGTATCTGTGGAGATCCTCATCAAACCATTAAATATGAAACTCATCTTGGGTTGAGCATCCTTGAATCAACAATCGACCACGGCTGCCAAACACCACCTAAAGCTGGGAGTGAGAATTCAGCTTTCATACACAAGAATAGCAGAAGTTTCCCTGAATTAATTCAACCTCCCCTTGCCTATAAATACACTTGCATGATGATAAAGCACACACAAGGCTTCCCTGTCAGCCTGCCAGTGGGGAATACACGTCCTGCACACCACTCTGGGGAAGCAGCAAGGTCAGGGAAGGTGAGAGTGGGCAGAAGGCACAACAAACACGTTGCCCTTCACCCAAAGATCATAGAATCACAGAAATCATAGAATGGATTGGGTTGGAAAAGACCTCCGAGATCATCAAGTCCAACCCTTGGGCCAACTCCAGTCCCTTTACCAGATCATGGCACTCAGTGCCATGGCCAAGCTCACCTTAAAAACCTCCAGGGATGGGGAATCCACCCCCTCTCTGGGCAGCCCATTCCAATGCCTGAGCACTCTCTCTGCAAAGAATTTGTTTCTGATATCCAACTTAAATGCAAAGGTCAGTGGCAGAATTCCTGCTGACTGCCACGGCCAGACCCAGAGGAAGCTCTGTGTGTTACCAAAGGAACCACAATTAGCCTGAGGGCCCAGCCGAGCTCACAGGGCAGAACAGCCCAGCACAAACAACATTCAGTGCTGGGGCTCTGCCAGCTGAGCCAGCACAGGGAAACCAGAGCTCCAACAGAAATCCAGACCCCCTCTGTGTGTCCATCCCTCCTGCTAGAGCTCTCCAGGTTTCCTACAGTTGCTCTGCACGTGCACACACGTGGGCACCACATCCAAGGGATGGAGGGAACAGAACGTGTCCTCAGCTGATCGGAAAGGGAGAGGTCTTTGGAAGGGAATGGGAACACGGTGGTCAGAGCCTGCTGTTGGGAAACAGGAACTCTTTCCATGTAAACAAACACTCCCCTGGCCCCAGGACAGGTAAGATGTGCCCTTTGCAGACTGAAGTCAGTCACTGAAGGTGTTTATCCTGCACTGGAAAGGGCGCAGACCATGGAGCATCCTGCCCAAAGGGCACCTCCAACAGCACTATGAGCACACTGACACTGCCTCCAAAAGGGGCTGATTTACCCCAAAACATTTCCCCCAGATCTGTAAATCACTCTGAGCACAGGCTCAGTGCAGTGCCATGGCAGATCTGCTACCAGCAGGTATCTCCAAACAACAGGGTGGGGTGGGAAGTGCTTTGATGTCCAATTTCTATCCCACTTTCATCCTGATAACCTGCAGTGAAATTTTATGAAAGCCAAACCAGCATTAAAGTAGCAGTAATTCAAATCTTTCCTGGAAAGATTTAAATTCTTCCAAGTAACAATAAACTTTTTAAAAATAATACAAAAATTTCAGATTTCTACATTGCTACACTCTATTTGACATTAAATATTGAAGGCTTATAAGGAAGTATTATCCTGAAAAAATAATCTTATCTTAGTGTGCTTTAACACTCGTTATATAACTAGTACTTACCTTGTTTTGGTCAACAAACAACTACAGGGAGTGAAAATGCCACAGTTCCTTAAGTGCATCACTCCAGCTCTTCTGACCCAGGAGCTGTTCACACCAGGATGACCATTTGATGGGAAAAATTGGTCTTTTGGCTCACAGTGCCCAAAAAACCCCTTTCCAAATATCTTAAGTAAGAAAGCTGGCTATCTCTTTTTATCCCAGAATTCAAAAGTAACATAAATTAACAGTAACTAGAGCTCCAAGATAGCTACAGAAAAATAAAATTGGAAAGGTTTTCTTTACAGAGAACATAAATCCTCTTCTGAGAAAGCTCTGAAGAGCTTGAGCTTCCTGGAAAATTCCACTTCAGTGCAATTAAATCTATTTTAAGGAAATGTATCTCAGTGCAGCAGCTCATCCAGTAAGGTATTTTAAGGAGTTAATAGTCACAGCAATTTGCACCTGTAGAAAATGGCTACTTAATCCTGCTTCAAAAGCTGGGATGGAAATTGGTTTTCGAGTTCCCAGCTGACCAGCTGGAAAGGCTGTTGGAGTGGGTTTGGAAGGAGTGCTTGACTGATTTACCAAACACAGTGACAGGGTGTTGTTTCCATGGTCACATGCACTGGAATTTAAAGGGCCTGGAAAAGCAGCTTCCATTTATTATGATCTGCACTAACACTTTGGAAGTGTCATTTATTCCCTGCCCAGCTCCCAACACTTCTAAGCCTCACATTCCCTTCTCCTCCACATGAGAAGCCATGAAATACTGAAGCTGAAAAAGCAAACAAGGCTCTTCCATCCCAGGCTGGGAAGAACCCCTGTATTAGTATCAAAGACCAAATTCCTGCTTTTTTCCCCACTTTTCTCAGCATGGCAATGCCAGAGAGCAGCTGCCATCTGTGTGGACATCCACAATTCAGAGGAAATTGGGATGTCTGGCATCCATTGCTGAACGTCCACTGTGTCCTGACTAATCAAGTCCTGCAATTATTCCTGGATAAATGCATGTTCACAAGGCTAGACACGGAACAGAGGGCAGAGAAACTCACTGGATTGTTCCAGACACCACAAAAATGGGAGAGTCTCAGGTTAGCACCTCTGAAATACCACGTGGACAAGTTTGGAACCTGCTTCTTGCTTCCAAAGGCTGAACTATCAGATTAAAACACGCCAAGTCCCCTCCCAAACCCTCCTCCCAGGGGAAGGCTTGTATTTACCATTCCTGTGTGGATTCCTCGGAGCCCTGTGAGAGCTGAACTCCACCCAACAGTGCCCTCAGAGTGTATAAACCACATCTGCCACTCTTCCCACTCTTCTCCACAGGCACCTCTTTCCATAAAACTTGAAGGTCAGAAACCTCAGCCCCTTGGCTGACATTTTCCAGCAGGTCCAAAAGCCGTTGGGGTTGTTTTCACAAATAAAAGCTTTTTCATCCAAGCCCTAGAGTTGGTTATTCTGTATTACTGGGCTGCTCTCCCGGGTGTTCTGCTGCACTTGCCTCGTTCTGGCAGGTTAAAATGGACAGTCCATTTAAAATGGACTGTCAGGTGTTAATCAAGGTAGGTCAGGCCACCAGCCAGGGTGAAACGGGCTTTAATTCTGCTCCCACTGCAGAGATCAGCAATCTCCTATTTATAGAAAACACGGAAGTGACTGCAACCCTCTTCTTGCCAAGGAAGCAATTCAGAGACATTGTTTACCCCAAACAGTTGAAATGATAAAAGGACAACGGCCCAAACAGCCCTGTCAGTGTTACACAACTCCTGGTCACTCCCAGTGCTCTCCCAGTTCACAACCAGCAGCAAAAGCCACTCCATTTTCAGGCAGACAAGTCCTCTGGGCACTTGGAATAATCACAACATGTTTTCAGGACTAATCTACAGCAGTGCCAGAACAACACACCAACACTCCATGGACTGAGTGTCCCATCCAACCTGGGACACAGCCAGGCTGCTCCTTCCTCCCAGCACTGCTCCTGTCCAAGACAAAGGTAAGAAATGGCCAAAGCAAAGCACTGCAACCACCACCAGCTTCTCTCAGACAAGCTTCTCTCTGTTCTGTTTAATTTTAGGACTGACTTTCCTGCCTTTTCACTGCTGTGCATTTCAGAGAACACGAGTAGTTCTGCATTCTGCACGTGCAACTGACACCAAGCTGAAGTTTATCAGGTTCTTCTGGGACATCACGATGGACTTTGATGATCCCTGTGGATCTTTTCCAACTCAGGATATTCCAGGATTCCATGATCATCATCAGGCTTCAGACTGAACAAGCCACCAACAAAAGGAGTATTCTTGGAGAGGCACAAGTGCTCTCACTCTGTTTGCAGAACATGCAGCCCCACGAGAATCAGACAGACACAAACACACACTTCAGCACTGAGCTCAGCTGGGAAGTGGCTTGTTTTTAGAAAAGATTCCAAAAAATCATTACATTTGATGTTTGACTATCACACAGCACAGGGTCTTCTAAATTTTATCTGTGTGTTTATATGGTAACACCTGACACAAGCCTCTAAAACAATGCCCAGTTTGATACTCACACATACAACCACTCAATGCTGCAGTTCCACCACCACAGGAATTGTGTTCACTGCTGTGCAGAGCAATGCAAAGCACCACGAGCAGCCCAAGAAGCCCAGATGAGGAACTGCCTGGAAAACCAGGGCTGGTTGAAAGATTGTTGTAGCATTTTCACACATGTAAAAAGTTTTTCTGGCCAGGAACTTGCCCCTCATCTCCTCAGCACAGCCTGGACACCTCTGGTACATCACCTTCCTCAGTCACACCAGCAGCCCCTCATCATGTTCTCTGATATGTTGGGAAACATGAGACAGTGTGCAAAAAGAATCAAAAATTGCTTTATGCATCTCTCCCCTGGCTGTTAGCCAAAGGCCATGGCACAAAGTGTCTCCATACCTTCTTCCCATCCAGTTTAACCTCAGCCATACAAAGCCCACTATTTCCTTACATGCCAGCTGAGCTTTTCAACTGTTTTATCCACTGGCAAGAAAATCCAAGGAACTGACACAAACTTGATAAATAAATATATTTTCCTATCAGGCCTAATTTAGTGGTCCCTTTAGAAGGTAACCTAGCCTATATTTAAGTTATATACATTTCTACACAAACATTTTGCCAGGACCATAACCTATTAAATTAATTAATCAGTGAAGTTTTGCAAACCATTCATTAAATACACAAAGGTCCATGAGGGCTCTATGTCACTAGAGGAGTACAAGGAAAGAATGAACCCCATTTTATTAGCCTGTCTCCTAAAACCAGTGTTAATTTACTGGGGCAATGCTGAACTAAGAAATAAAACTGCTTTGGTTTACAGTTTCTAGGTCCAGCCTTTGTATTGTCCAAGGGTTCTTGGGTAGTGCTGATAAGGCGTGAACTGATTCCTGCAAGGCTTCACAGACTCCAGCAGATCCCACTGCAGGCAGCCAGTGACATACTCAAAGCCTTCATCCCGATGCCCTCACTGGTATTAAAAACAGAAAACAGACAACAAGAAAATATCCATGACTTCATGTGCTGGCAGCAGAAGCACCTGGCAGGATCACAGTGTTTGGAGAGCTGACGAGCACAGCAAGGCAGACCTTGGAGGGTGGAACAAGCACTGGATTAACAAACAGGACAGAGTGACACTGACGTGAGGATGAGGAGTAAGGAGTGAGAACTGCAGCCTGAGGACAAACCACCCGCAAAGCCTTCCCGATGCAGCACAGCATCCTCGCACCAGGGATGGTCCTCGCACCCCGGGGAATGCACACACTAACCTGGATCCCTCCACAATTCCCCAAGGGGTGACCTCTCCCAGGCCTGCCCTCCTCCGTGCACCCACCGGACCCCAGTGGGCTCGGTATCTGCTGTGCCCCCACGGCTCCAGGACCCCCAAGAGCCCCTTTGTCGCCCAGTGCAGGGACCGAGCACTCCCTGCCCTCGCTGCCCGAAACGCCCCATCCTCAGGACCCACCCAAGGACATCCTACACGGAGGCATCACCTCCCATCCCATTCCTCTCCTCCAGCTGCCGCCGGGGCACAACCCCAGCTCCCTGCCCTCCGCCAAACGTCATCCCTTCTGAAGCAAGTGCCACCAGCAAGGGGCAGTGCCCAGAGGACCAGAGCTGTGCCCTCTTCGTCACCCTCCACGCACGGAGCGCTGCGTGTCCCTGTCATTGCACCCCCAGACCCCGTCCCTGCCTGCATCCCTTCCGGACCTCACTCCTCACTCCATCACCTCCCCGCACACTCCACGTCCTCCTGCACCCTCCAGGCCCTGACCCTGCACCCTCGGACCCATCTCCCCGCGGGACCCCGGGGCGGTCCGTCCCCTCGGGCCGGGCGGTACCTTCCCGGCAGCGCCGCCGCCAGATCGTGTCGGTGCGGAGGATGCGGCGGAAGGTGGTGCAGACGCGGGCCAGGCTGGGCAGGTCGGTACCGGGCAGGGAGCCGAAGATCTGCACCAGGAGCTCCGGGGGCAGCTCCAACAGGGACAGCGGGGCCCGCCCGGCAGGGCCGACCTCGACGGGAGGCGGCGCGGGCCGCCCGCCCTCGATGCGCTCCGCCGCCTCGTCGTCCTCCGTGACGCCGCCTCCGCCGCCCGCCTCCTCG
>VWZD01013565.1:35139-45805 GCA_013396695.1 Sakesphorus luctuosus
TTTTTCCCCATGTTGTTCTGCAAAACAGCTGCAAAGAGTCCTTTGGGGTTCCCAAGCATCCTCATCCAGCTCCGCCTGCCAGGAATAGACCGCGAGGGCTGCGCTGACCACACGCAAGGAAATCAAGTTGCTTCCACATAATTAACAAAAATTAGAGCCAACCTCGTTATCCTCCCCGCTGTGAGCACTGTTCCACTGGGATGTCTGCAGTGCAATGAGCTCCCCGCGTGCAGGGGCTCAGCAGAAGAGGGTCCAGGCAATGCCAGCAGAAGTGCTGCCCTGAATCCTAATGGAGAGAACTCCCCCCGGCGAGGGTCCCGTGGAGTGGCAGCAGTCGCCATGACAATGGAGCCCTGACAAATACCTACATCGGCAGAAGACACGAAAACACGTTTAATTGATGCAGAAAGTCTGAGAACGCCACCCACGAGAGTTCCTGCAGGGAGGCTGTTCATCTGCAGAGCAGGGAACTGGCGGAGGATGGAGGAGAACAGACCCCTGGACATTGCAGGATCCCAGAATGGTTGAAAGGGACCTTAAAACCCATCCAGTGCCACCCCTGCCATGGGCAGGGACACCTTCCCCTGTCCCAGGTTGTTCCAAGCCCTGTCCAATCTGTCCTTGGACACTCCCAGGGCTGGGGCAGCCACAGGTTCTCTGCCCAACCTGTGCCAGGGCCTACCCACCCTCCCAGCCAGGAATTCCTTCCCAATATCCCATCTAACCCACCCTCTGGCAGTGGGAAGCCATTCCCCCTTGTCCTGTCACTCCAGGCCCTTGTCCAAAGTCCCTCTCCAGCTCTCCTGGAGCTCCTTTAGGCACTGTCAGGGGCTCTGAAGTCTCTTCTCCAGGTGAACACTCCCAGCTCTCCCAGCCTGGCTCCAGAGCAGAGGGGCTCCAGCCCTCAAAGCATCTCCGTGGCGTCTTCTGAATTCATTCAAGCAGCTTCACATTCTTCCTCCTTTGGGGAGCCCTTGACACAGCACTCCAGGTTTGGTTTCATGAGAGCAGAGGAAGGTGAGAATCCCCTCCCACTGTTCATGCTGCTTTCAAGTCCCACCAGACAAGACAAGACATTTGAGTTGCATTGGACAACCCAAGGATTTTGCCACAATGGGCAAATGGTGCTGTCAGGGGGAGAATCCCCTGCTTTCCAAGGATCTGGATGGCCATCCATGTGGGACAATCACATGATGAGTCTGGGTTTAATGGCTCATGGTACAAACAAAATTGCTACAATCCCAGGATGAGTAAATGCTTCTCAGAGCCTGAACCTCTGCATTCCTGCCTCCAGCACTGCCCACGTGCAGAATGAGGATGTCATTTTTAGGAGTCTGCTAATCCTTTGGGGCTTCAGTGATGGACAAATTTAGTGCCCACACTTCTGATTAAGTTACAAAAAGCTGTTCCAAGCATCTAAAACAAGGCACGTGGACCATGAGTCACCTAAAACAAACATCAACTCTTAGGAAATGCATCTGTAGCTGTTTTCCACCTGTGTGGAATTATGTGGCTTTTCCCTCATGTTACATTACACTCTTCTGGCACCAAAGGTTCTGACATAGCTCGAGAAGCCCTTGTCATGTTTGTTTGTTTAGGATCTGATGGATTCATGGAGAGGACAGGGAAAAGTACTGATGGCAAGGATTTTCGTGTGAGTGAAACCAAAGATGGCCTTGGTGACATTGCCTCGAGCAGAAACTCGGCAGTCTACAGCACACACGTGCTTTCCCCTCTTTTTGGTTCTATTTTTATCTGAACTTTATTCTTTCTCCTTTTCCTCCAAATGCTGCTGCTGTGCCCAGTCACCCTACAACCTCTTCTCCTTTCCCTCACCCACCTGACCCCTATAACCTTATCCCACAGCCTTGGCTGCATGGATGCTGAGCCACTGCTCCACCCTCTCATCAGTCAGATGTTCCCTTGGCCCACTGACCCCCTTTCCAGTCCAACCCAGCAGAAGGCAGGACAATACATCATAAATCCATGCCAATTCCCACGGAGCTCCATTGCCCTATTTCCTCCAGATGAGGAAGAATAAGGGGAGAAGTCTGTCAGGCAGAAGCCACCTCCATCACACACTGATGTCACCCAGGGCCCAGCAAAACCTGAAGCAACGTGACAAACCTCTCAGTACTCGGGGTGACCATGTTTGCCCTTCCCATGGAGCAGAGTGAGGGAATACCAGCCTCTCATCAAACCAGAGAGGAGAAACCATCGCTGTCTCCACTCCAAGTTTCAAGTGCCAGATAGAAAAGGTTTCCAGGGCTGTTGTTGTTCAGAATCACACAACAGTTTTGAAGGTTGGGGACAGCCCAGAAGGCAAAGAGCTGATGCACAACAGGGTGGTGATAACTGAATATAACTTTCAACTTCAAAGTTCACCACGCTGTTATCAAACTATAAAATTTGTGCTTTCTTCTCTACATTACCAAATCCATTATCTGTGTAAACCAGCTTTGTTTGTGACAATAGGGAAAACAGGAAAAGTGCATTATCATCATCTCCCATCCTCTGTGGCACTGTCTGAGCACCTTCCTTTGAAAATACTCCCAGAGTAACAGCCCAGAGCCTTCCAGTCCTGCTGTCTCAGGCAGGCAGCTTGTGTCCATTACCACAGGGCTCTTGAAAAAGGATGTACCGTAAGGGGAAATGTTATTGTTTCATTTCCCTTGCAATTAAGGAGCTGATGCAGCTCTCACTGTAGTCAATTAGTCCTCACGCTCACTGAAGGGCTTTGGATTGGTCCCAAAGTTAGTGTCCTCATTCTCTGTAATCCTGGAAGTGTTTACGCCTTCCCAGGCTCTGAGTGGGGATGAGCCAGCTGATGGAGTATCCAGCCAATTATAACCCGAACAACTAGGAGGGAATTATTTATTTTCCATTTGGCAAGAGGGACAGAAAAGTATGGCAAGGCAGGCTGAGACAGATGAACAAACCCTCTCTGCAAGGCCTGTTTGCCACACAGAGTATTTGCAGCATGTTTTTTTGGCACAGGCCTGCGCTGCGATTTCTGCTTTGTAATAAGAAACAAAGGCTGCTCCTGCCTCCTAAAAAACTGCCTCCATCCCTGGAGACAGGACACTTTGAAGAGAGAACATTTCTGTAGAAAGGCCGAAGAATTAGGCTTTGGGTTTTGTAATGTACATATTTTCATCTCAGATGTTCTTTTATTTTTCATTATTTTAAGCTGGAACACAGCTCTTCTTGTCCTGGTTCTGTGATTTCCCACCTTCTTACTGTCTGTCTGGGCACTCAGCAGATTTTACAGGATGCACATCAGTGGCTGGGCCCTTCAGGGGAAATCCAGAGCATTGCAGAAATGCTGCTGATGACTCAGGAAGTGGTTTCCACACTCTTGCTTTGGAGCAGAGCCTGGTGCCCTCTCTTCACTTGGCTACCAACTGCCAGAGGGCAGGGTTGGATGTGAGACAGGAAAGAAATCCTTCCCTGTGAGGGTGGGCAGGCCCTGGCACAGGGTGCCCAGAGAAGCTGTGGCTGCCCCATCCCTGGAAGTGCCCAAGGCCAGGTTGGACGGGGCTTGGAACAACCTGGGCTGGTGGGAGGTGTCCCTGCCCATGGCAAGGAGTGGAACAAGATGAGCTTTAAAATCCCTTCCAACCCAAAACAAACAGGTATCAGTCAATCTAATGGTCATGAGTGCTTGGAGCCACATAAGACTTTACAGCATTTCTACCAGGAGTCCTTCCAGCTTTGGCCACAGTCCAGCCTGAACAATTTAGCTGTGCCCAACACCTCCAGCAGCTCCTTTTGCAGAAGCATTCCCCTGCTCTGGATGGGTCACTGGACAGGGAGGCAGGTGCTGGAGATGCTGTGACTGGGTCAGGGGCTGAGCAGGGGCTGTGCAAGCCCAGGCAGCCCCCAGAGCTCTGGGTGTCTCCTCACACCGAGGGTGTTTGCTGAAGCCACAGGCTACGTAGGACTCAGTTAATATTTGAACATGTGAGGAATTGCTTAAATCCCAGGAGTATTAAAAATCAGTGGAAAACCATGTCACAGGCTGTGTTATTCCACAGTTTCCCTGCTCTGCCTCCCATGCTCACGCTGGTGTTGCTGCTTGCCAAGAGGCTATGGATTTTTTGAGTGAAAAGTAGTACATAAACATAACTTACTGTTGTTTACACCAAATTATTTACTGTGTTCCCTCGTGAAACCACCATCTCCCATTTCGAATTTGATCCTGAAGCCAAGAACTGTTTGCTGGAACAGCAGGAACAGCAGGAATTGATGTCAGAGTTATGGTACATGGCAATGTCTTAGGCAATACTTTGTGCAGGGGAAATTCAGTGAGTTTTTAGCCAAACATTCTGCGAAAATAATGTTTTTGTGACGACAGTGCACATATCTGTGTGGCAATTTGGATTTACCACCCCCAAAAAAATAATCCAGAACATGTTATATCCCAAAAGGCTTGGGAAATAAGTGGTCAGACAGAGAGAAGAGACAGTGGTTATGTTCCCACTGAGGGATGGGCTCAGCTGTTTTTAGACCTCAGAGAAAACCCACCCAGGCAAAATGCTCTCTGAGTGGTTTCTTTAGCTTCACTTTTCTCAAATTACACTTTTCTACCCTCAAAATAGAGAGATATTTTATCATTCTCTCCGCTTCTTCCTAGAATTCTAGCTCAGGAGGTGACATTTGGAATTTGGGAATTTGTTCATAGGGTAGCCACCACCTTAAGGGAAATTTAAGAGGAAAACTTCCCAGAAGAGTTATTTTGAAGCATTACAAACAATTTGCTGCAATCGGATTCTGCCTGCAAATCTCCAATAGCAGCTGGGTAATGGCTGCACACTGTTAAAAAAACCAAACCCACATTCATCTTCAGCTGAGCTGGATCGATGAGAACAATTTGTGAGAAAACAACTGAGGGCAGGTATTGTGATTCAGGTTGGAATGCAAGTTGTTGTCAGCACTGTGTCCTTCCTTTTGTTTTAGGGGAGTTTCTCTACATATTTCTGGTGAATTTAGTGCTGCTGGCAGCTGCTGAGCTCCGAGCTGCCTTCCAGAAAGGTGCAGCACTGCAGAGCAACAGCTTCATCTCTTTGCTAAAAAAGCCTTTTCAGTTCCACTGTACCAGAGAAACGAGGGGATGGGTTGCAATTCTGAATGTGAAATACACTCATTTCATTGTGAGGCAGCTGATGCGTGGGGAAAAATAGGAAAAGTGGGAGTTTTCCCCCAGGGAAATGCTGAGAATATCAGCTAAGGTTTGGAGTCACTGCTCATATTGGCTTTTTAACAAAAAAACACACTCCAACCCTGTGGAAGATGGAACAGTTGGGAAAACCTGGGGTATTTCCCTTAATATTTAGTATATCCTGGTGTATTGGGTGTAGACAGGAGGATCTGAGCTGGAATCCAAACCCAGCCTGTGCTCTAACCTGCTTTGTAAGTTTGGGAAATCACATCTGCTTTGCTTCCTGAAAAACTAGAGCTGACAGGGATTGCCAGGAGATTATTTACCCCATCCTTCCCCCTGACATAAGAACAATTCTCCCTGAACTCTTCAGAACAGATGTTTTACTAATTTCTTGTTAAATAAAAATATCCAAAGGTGATTATTCCATTTTTTTCCTAGGGAATTTGTTCTGGTGCTCAACTATTCTTACCCCTAACCCAATGCCTAGTTTCTATCACCATTTCCAAGCTGTGTAAGCTCATTATTTCTCATCCTAGTCCCACCACATGTAGAGAAGAGCTAATTCCCTCCTGCTCTGCAGCAACCCTTTGCATATTTGAAGAGGGTGTAATGTCCCTCTCAGTTAAGTCTCCTCTTCTCCAGCCTAAATGCTTTGTCAAGTGTTCTAAGGGCAGGATAAAAATGCCCTGTGGCTCAGTTTTTAAAGGGCTCCGTTCCAGCACAGCCACTGAGTCTGAAGCAAAAGCATTTTCCAAAGCAGCATTTCCTCACTGGGGATGGGGAGCTGTGCTGATCCCAAAGGCTGTGTCCATGCTGTCATTCCAACTGCTCCTAACACCTTCCTCAAATCCAGACTCACCAACTGTCTGTGCTGTCGACACGCAGACACGGGTGAAGGCTGAGATGAGGAGGGAAAGGTCAAGCAGGTCTCAGTGTGGATCTAAGTTTCCTTCTCACAGTCTCTGCAGATTATTTATGAGAGGAACATGTGATAGCCCAGCCTGTCAGCAGATCCTCTGAGTGTGGCTCTCCTTGAGCACCATATGGATGCTTTCAGCCCGAGCTGCAGCCCTGCTATCAGATGCAAACCACTCAGCACACAGAGCTTGGAATTGTCAGCCCTGGCACTGGGACTCACCTGCACACCCCAAAACCAGCACTCTGGGGTTTCACCAGGGCTCCTCCTGCTGCCTTATAGAATTATAGAAAGGATTGCGTTGGAAAAGACCTCCGAGATCATCAAGCCCAACCCTTGGGCCAACTCCAGTCCCTTTACCAGATCATGGCACTCAGTGCCACGGCCAAGCTCAGTTGAAAAACCTCCAGGGATGGGGAATCCACCCCCTCTCTGGGCAGCCCATTCCAATGCCTGAGCACTCTCTCTGCAAAGAAGTTTTTTCTGCTCTCCAACTTCAATTTCCCCTGGCAGAGCTTGAGCCCCCCGTGCCCCCTTGTCCTATTGCTGAGTGCCTGGGAGAAGAGACCAACCCCCACCTGGCCACAACTTCCCTTCACCCCACAGAGACAATTCCAAAAGTGTAGTGGAATTTTCTCAGCCTGGAAAACGTCTTTTAAAGGGCAGATATTTAAATATGAAAGGATTCTGTCGAAATTTGGGATTGCTAGTTTAAGTTTCAGGTGTATCAACCTTCTGCTGATGGTCCTCGTGTCTCACCTGCTGTCCCTGAGCAGTGATGTGATGGATGGAGCCTTCACACACCTCAGGGCTGTTTTTCCTTGTGAGTCACATCTTGAATGTCCTCATAATTATACACCACCAGAACTGTATGACCCTGAATCACAAAAGGAGGTGATGAACCCTCATTCCTGCGTGTGAACACAGCTTCACTCCAACTCCAGTGCATCATTCCACCCCAAAAATGCAAACCCACTGATGGTCTTTGAGCTGGTTGGAAAACTCTCCTTCTCTCCGTGCTCCTGAGGACACTGCTGGCTGCAGCTCCCTGTTCCTTGGGTTGTACAGCAGGATCTGCAGCCCTGTGGCTGCAAAATCATCTTTAAATTTCAAAACACGGTGCCAGGAATGTATGTGAGGGAAATGGAGAGAAGGAGAGATGCAAGGAGAGGCTGCAGCCAACAGCTTGTCTCAGAAAGCTGCTGAGGAGGAAACAGTTGGGCATTTCTAATCGCAGCGCGGAATCTGCGACTGAAATTGTGATTTAATCACTCCCCACAAACCACACGAGGCTGGGTGGTGGCTTCCAGGAGAATTGGAACACCTGCTCCTAAAATTTTGTTCCCCCCAATGTGAATTTTACCATCTATTCATGTCCACGTGATGGCAAATTGATGGTAAATCATTAAATTTGGACCTCTGAGTGGAGAAAAGTGCTTAAGAGCTCGTGTTTGTGAGGGGGGACGTGGTCTCTCTCCAAGGTGACCTTGGCTGTGAGATCATGGAATCATGGAATCATGGAATTAACCAGGTTGGAAAAGACCTCCACGATCATCAAGTCCAACCTGTAATCCAGCCACTGCACTTACTAGACCATGGCACCAAGTGCCACATCCAGTCTCAGCTTAAAAACCTCCAGGGACAAGGAATCCACCACCTCCCCGGGCAGCCTCTTCCAATTCCTGATTACCCTCTCTGTAAAAAATGTCTTCCTAGTACTGGAATAACAGGTTAGAGGGCACTTCAAGGATCATCTGGTCCAGCCTTTCTTGGCAAAAGCATGAGATGGCTGTGCTAGGCAAGATGGTTGGATCTTAAAAGTGACCAACACCACAGAATCCACCACTTTGCTGGGAAAACTATTGCTTTTTGTCGCTGAGGGTGGGCACTGTCAGGGTGTTCTGAGGTGGCCATGGCTGTGTGTCACTGAGGGGAACATGGCCTGGCACTGAGGTGGCCATGGCTGTGTGTCACTGAGGGGGGCATGTCCTGGCATTGAGGTGGCCATGGCTGTCTGTCACTGAGGGGGGCATGTCCTGGCACTGAGGTGGCCATGGCTGTGTGTCACTGAGGGGAGACATTGTGGGGCACTGCAGTGGCCACTGCCGTGTGTCACTGAGGGGGGACATGGCCTGGCAATGAGNCTGAGACTCCAGTGCCTGGAGGAAGGAGTTAACAGAGCAGAAAGGCTGAATTCCAGTGTTTTTCCTGCTCTTGAGGTGAGCTCTGAACTCCCTCACTGTGTGTTTTCCTGGCAGGATCCACCCCAGCATCCCTGCTCTGCTGTGGGGAGTGTTGCCTTCCCAGTGCTGCAGTATCCATGGTGATGGGGAGTATTCCTCCAGCAGTGCTTGAGAGGAAATGGGAAATCTTGGTCCTTGGACCTGCCCTTTTGGACTCTGATGGAGGGAAATCTCACTGGGAGAGGAAGGAAAGTGGAGCCCAAGGGGTTTGGGAGTAGCCCTGCTCTGTTTTACCCCCGTGGTGAAACTCCAGGGCGTGACAAGGTGGGAGCATCTCTGCTCAGGTGAAGAATCAGAATTATAGAATCATAGAATGGATTGGGTTGGAAAAGACCTCCGAGATCATCAAGCCCAACCCTTGGGCCAACTCCAGTCCCTTTACCAGATCATGGCACTCAGTGCCACGGCCAAGCTCAGTTGAAAAACCTCCAGGGATGGGGAATCCACCCCCTCTCTGGGCAGCCCATTCCAATGCCTGAGCACTCTCTCTGCAAAGAAGTTTTTTCTGCTCTCCAACTTCAATTTCCCCTGGCAGAGCTTGAGCCCCCCGTGCCCCCTTGTCCTATTGCTGAGTGCCTGGGAGAAGAGACCAACCCCCACCTGGCCACAACTTCCCTTCACCCCACAGAGACAATTCCAAAAGTGTAGTGGAATTTTCTCAGCCTGGAAAACGTCTTTTAAAGGGCAGATATTTAAATATGAAAGGATTCTGTCGAAATTTGGGATTGCTAGTTTAAGTTTCAGGTGTATCAACCTTCTGCTGATGGTCCTCGTGTCTCACCTGCTGTCCCTGAGCAGTGATGTGATGGATGGAGCCTTCACACACCTCAGGGCTGTTTTTCCTTGTGAGTCACATCTTGAATGTCCTCATAATTATACACCACCAGAACTGTATGACCCTGAATCACAAAAGGAGGTGATGAACCCTCATTCCTGCGTGTGAACACAGCTTCACTCCAACTCCAGTGCATCATTCCACCCCAAAAATGCAAACCCACTGATGGTCTTTGAGCTGGTTGGAAAACTCTCCTTCTCTCCGTGCTCCTGAGGACACTGCTGGCTGCAGCTCCCTGTTCCTTGGGTTGTACAGCAGGATCTGCAGCCCTGTGGCTGCAAAATCATCTTTAAATTTCAAAACACGGTGCCAGGAATGTATGTGAGGGAAATGGAGAGAAGGAGAGATGCAAGGAGAGGCTGCAGCCAACAGCTTGTCTCAGAAAGCTGCTGAGGAGGAAACAGTTGGGCATTTCTAATCGCAGCGCGGAATCTGCGACTGAAATTGTGATTTAATCACTCCCCACAAACCACACGAGGCTGGGTGGTGGCTTCCAGGAGAATTGGAACACCTGCTCCTAAAATTTTGTTCCCCCCAATGTGAATTTTACCATCTATTCATGTCCACGTGATGGCAAATTGATGGTAAATCATTAAATTTGGACCTCTGAGTGGAGAAAAGTGCTTAAGAGCTCGTGTTTGTGAGGGGGGACGTGGTCTCTCTCCAAGGTGACCTTGGCTGTGAGATCATGGAATCATGGAATCATGGAATTAACCAGGTTGGAAAAGACCTCCACGATCATCAAGTCCAACCTGTAATCCAGCCACTGCACTTACTAGACCATGGCACCAAGTGCCACATCCAGTCTCAGCTTAAAAACCTCCAGGGACAAGGAATCCACCACCTCCCCGGGCAGCCTCTTCCAATTCCTGATTACCCTCTCTGTAAAAAATGTCTTCCTAGTACTGGAATAACAGGTTAGAGGGCACTTCAAGGATCATCTGGTCCAGCCTTTCTTGGCAAAAGCATGAGATGGCTGTGCTAGGCAAGATGGTTGGATCTTAAAAGTGACCAACACCACAGAATCCACCACTTTGCTGGGAAAACTATTGCTTTTTGTCGCTGAGGGTGGGCACTGTCAGGGTGTTCTGAGGTGGCCATGGCTGTGTGTCACTGAGGGGAACATGGCCTGGCACTGAGGTGGCCATGGCTGTGTGTCACTGAGGGGGGCATGTCCTGGCATTGAGGTGGCCATGGCTGTCTGTCACTGAGGGGGGCATGTCCTGGCACTGAGGTGGCCATGGCTGTGTGTCACTGAGGGGAGACATTGTGGGGCACTGCAGTGGCCACTGCCGTGTGTCACTGAGGGGGGACATGGCCTGGCAATGAGGGCACTGAGGTGGCCATGGCCATCACTGAGGGGGGACATTGTGGGGCACTGCAGTGGCCATGGCCATGTGTCACTGAGGTGGCCATGGCGTGTGTCGCTGAGGCGTCAGTGGCCGTGTGTCACTGAGGGGCACATGGCCTGGCACTGAGGGCACTGAGGCGCCCATGGCCGTGTGTCA
>VWZD01013565.1:46444-106960 GCA_013396695.1 Sakesphorus luctuosus
CGGGGACAGGAATTGTGTCCCCGCCGAGCTGCGAGGGGACCGGGGCGTGTGGCTCCTGGCGCTGCTTATTGAGCACTAGCAAGGCATTGAAAAGAGCTGTGTAATGATGGCTGGGAAAATGAGATTAGTGCCTTTGGAGAAGGAACAGCCTTGCTTAGAGCAGTATCAGGGCTGGTGTGTGTGCTGGGATGGGCCCAGCGCTGCCTTGCTCGTGTGTGTCAGTGGGGTGGGCTTGGAGGTAACAAGAACTGGCAGCGTAACCTATTTCTGCATGAACTATGAAATCCCGTACGTGACATGGAATTGGTGGAAGTAATTGATCCAGATTTTCCTCTCTTTCTGCCTTTGGGTTAATGTCAAGCTGCTTAAGACAGCTTTGTGATGTGCCCACCCTTGCCTCTGCTGTTGTGTAAATGTAAGCCATTCCCTGCATTGAGCTGGGGAGAATCTCGGCCTAACAAAGTCTGTGTTTATGCTGCCCCTTTTTTTGGAGCTTTCCAAAAACTGTTGTTGACCCCATTGCCTGTCAGCAGCCTCTGTGGCAGGTATTAAGTTCAGCTAGGATGGCAGCCAAGCAGTTGCCACTGCAACTAATGTCGTCAGAGAACAGTGTTTATCTGTGTCTGACTGAGGCCTGATTTTGAACACACCACATGCAATAATCTCCATGATTTGTCCAGTTCATGTTCCTCCTCCTCCCGGAGTTCTGCTGAATAACACTGCCGGGAACAAACCTGTTTCAGCTGAGGAGTTAGTGCGACCTCTCTGTGCTTGCCAGGTTGATATTGCTCTGGCTCACTCCCCATATCTCTTGTGTTTTGAGTTAATCTTAAAAAGTATTTTAATGAGGTAGAAATGGCTGCCCTTGAAGTGTTCCTGCTGCGCTGTGGCAGCGTGGCTCGGGATGTGGGATGTGGGGCAGGATGGCTTTCAGGTGAAGGCTTTGCATGCTCCTTGCATTAGTTCTGCTTGATTCACCTCCACCTTCAACCCGTGATTCACGTGAGTTGCATTTCCTCGTGAGAAAGCACACGGATGTATTCCATGGACACAAACATGGACTAATGGACACTGAGTGATGTTATTGCTGAGTGATGGCATGGGCAGTGTCCTGCCATTAGCATTCCAGAGGGGAGCTGGGCTGAGTGCTTCCCTACCCCGAGCAGCACCTCTCCCCAGGCAGGTGTGTGTTAGAGAGCCCTGATGCAACACTAAATCATCTCTCTCAGCGCTGTTTGTAATGTGGAGATGGCTTGGAAAGCCCCGTCCTGCTGAAAACAACAGAAGGGGTTAAAACTGAGTTCACTGAATCTGAAAGTAGGCAGGAGATACGCAGCAGCCTCTGAAAGCAGCTGGCCTGTTTACTCTGCCTCATGTACTTTAGCCTGGTTCATGATATCTGTTCTATTAATATTTCTGTCTGAGGAGAGGTGAACTTTATCCTGAAAACTGGCACAGAGAGGGGCGAAATGTCCAGGTACCCCCAGGACCTCCAGCAGCTCCTGCAACAGTGGGTGTGGCAGAGTCAAAATAAAACCTGGAATTTGGTAACACAAGAACACAGAGTGAAAGCTGACGCTGCCAGGCCTCGGCCAGGGCTCAGACTCGGATAATTGTTGACCATTTCCTCTTCTGGGATCTCACAGAAATAGCACAGAGTATTTAGGTGTTAACTTGGGTGGTGTAATTTGAGGCCATAAATTGATGAGGTTAAATGTCTGCCTCAGTGGGCAGAAAGTGAGGGGACTGGGGAGGAAACGACCTCCTTTAACACTTTCTAGGAGTGCCAGGCAGGTGCACACAACACTTGTCACCTTGGGTTAAAGAGCAGAGGATCAGCTGTCACAGGAGAGGCTGTACTCCTGACAGAGCTGTCCCATTTGGAAACTGCTTTGCCTGAATTTCCTCTTCTGGCTTTTATCAACACAATCTCTCTCTCTACAGTGGTGAAGAAATAAGGGAATAACAGCATTAATTGGGTGTTTAAACCGATTTTTTTTTAATTTTTTATAGAGCAAAGAGTGGAAGATGTACGACTGATTCGAGATCAGCATCCAACTAAAATACCAGTAAGTCCAATTCTCTTTATTACTCACTTCAGTTTCCAGTCTCATGTTCTGTTTAGCAGTTAGAAGAGGCTGTCCTGAGGAGAGCAGATGAAAATGTGGTTAAACCTGAGTTTCGGTGAGCAGCAGTCGGTGTGGTGGAACAAGGTGCTCCCTGGGGCTGGGGGAAGGGGTTTCCGCTGGGTTACAGTTTTGTTTTCTAGAAAACCACACCACAGCTGAGCTCTGAGGTACTGAGTGCCCAGCCCTTCTCTCTCAGTGGTTTTCTTCTCCAAAAGAGGAGTCTGCAGAGGCTCACCAAGAGCACACAGGAGTGTCAAGGCAGGTGTGGATTTGATCACCAGTCCGTGCTGAGGAGGACAGAAATGCTTCTCTTGTGAGAAATGGGCTGTGCTTGAGGCCTCCAGGAGTGCTGCTGGGCTATCAAACCCCTCCAGCTCACCTTACACAGGAGATCAACTCTTTAGCTGAATGTGTATTTTATTTATGGCATTCTCATGCAAGGCAAAGGCATGGATAATGTTCTATCCTTGATGAGTTGTGCAGCAGAGAGAACTTAATTGTACCCTCAGCCTTTGGCTTTGTGGTGAGAGCTGGAGATCCTTGTGCATGGAAATTCTGCTGTGAACCAACTGCTACAAACACTCCACGGTCCCTGTGCAGGTTCCCTGTCAGCAGAACAGCAGCAACAGAAACTGAAAGGGTTCCAGCTTTCCTTTGGCTCTGACCTCCTGCACCTCAGAGCTGCTGCTGCTGTTTTGCTGTGCACTTGGGCAGGGAGACAAGCAGTGCTTTACAGCAGAGGTTTTCTGACTTTTTTTGGAATGTTTCATTTTCCCAAAAGGCGCTTTCCTAACAAATCTGTTTCCTCACCAAAGTTGCTTTTTCACTCACCTTTCACAGCCCACTTGGCTGAGGTCCCCAGCTCTGACCACAGATTGAAAGCTGTTAATTTATGGCAAAACTCCCCTTTTAACTCAGCCATGGACAGAGTACAAGCAAAAACTCCCAGGTACCAAAGGAACTTGCTGGAGATGTGGTGATGCCAACTCCCAGCTATGCCAGGGGCCTGCTGGCACCCCTGGAGCCCTGCTGGGCCAGGCACTGCCTCGTTATTGTCATTAGCAGTTGTGGGTGAGATAAGATGGCAATGTCACACCAGATAGTAAATCCCTCCTGTGCTGTCAACATCCTTCATCCTGCTGTTGGAAATACCTGTTGGTTATGGTCTGACTTCTTAAAAATAGTGTGGGTTTGTTTTCCAGAATGAGCCAGCATTTGTTCAGACTGATGTCAAGCTCCTTCTCTGATAAACTGGCTCAGTGTCCCTTCACCTGTGCAACTTTTTAATATCAACACAGCCAGACCCCGTGAGCATGGAAAGGATCCAAATGGCTGGTGTCACGTAGCCCCTGTTGATTTAAAACCAACAAACCCCACGTGGCTGTGGAAACAGGAGCACACAAATCCTGAGATCATTTCTTAAAAGCAGGAGCTGTGTTTGGTTGCTGAGCAGGGTGTTCATTAAATTGGGAAATTTGCAGGTTCCCAGTGAATTAAGTGGTTACTACACAACAATCCTGACAGAATTGCTGGTTCCTCAGAATGCTGTCATGAGGAAATTCTGTCCTTCGTTTGGAGATTTAAGGGTTTAAACCCTTCAAAAGTAGCTTTGTAGTAACTGTGGAAGGTGAATGGAACAGCAGAGTCATCTGGAGGTGCAGTTCTTAGAGATGGCCTGAAACTGGACAAATTCTAGTGAAAACAGCTTGAGCTGGCACATTTCCCCTGGTCAGCCACTGCTTTGTGACAGAGGGAAGTGGGCTTGATCTTTCCTTGGATTTCCTTGCTGCTGGGTAATTCAGTGCTGGGTTAAATGATTCCAGCAAAGGAACTGTTCTAAAGCTGCACTGAAGCTGTGGAGGGATGCTGTAAAATCCCTGTGTGTTCCCCCTCCATGCAGTGACTCTTGCAAACAGAACAGAGGAGCATGTAAAGATAATTTAATTATCATAGAAATATAAATTGTTGGTGTTGGAAAAGACCTTTAAGATCATTGTTTCTTTTCAGATTCCAGATCCTGAATTTAGAAATGAAGGGAAATGGAGCTTGGAGGAGGGAGATGAAGGCACCTGGCACTGTTCCTGCCTTTCACATCTGCTCCTTTCTTTTTGTGTTTTCTCTTAGGTGATCATTGAAAGGTACAAGGGAGAGAAGCAGCTTCCAGTTTTGGATAAGACCAAGTTCCTGGTGCCAGATCATGTCAACATGAGCGAGCTAATCAAAATTATCAGGTAGTATGCTGGGATTTCAGTGTGAGCTGCATCAGCCTCAGATTGTGATGCTCTGTTAATTCCCTACCTGGTGTGGGCACTTGGGAGCACTAAATGGAAAATTCCCATACTTAGCACTAGGACAAATCCAAGGGAAGGTGCTTTTCCTTTAGCTTTGCTGGAAAAAACCCACTCTGAAAAGAGCTGAGCTGTTAGTGTGATTCCAAGAGAAATAACTGGTTCCCAGAGCTGTAGGAGGGAATCTGGGGCTGTGAATCCCTGTCTAACATGGGTTCTTCTGGCCCAGGGCTCCAGCACTTCCTGCTTGGCTATTTTGGGATGCCTTCTCAGTGTTTTGCCATGGAGTCCCCTCTGGAGTGGCTGCCTCTTCCCACCCACTGGGAAGGGGAGTTTAGGCTCGTAGCCAGGGCTGCTTAGGGATGCTGTTGGCATCCTTTGGGAAGGGAGGTTTCCCTCAGTGCCAGTGCTGAGATCTGGAAAACCCCAACTCAGGCCAGTCTGTCCACCCTGGCTGTTTGCACAGAGTCGCTTGAGCTCAGCTTACGGGAAAGGCAGAAGGAAACAGCCTCGATGTGGAAGTGGTGTGGCCAAAATTGTGGTCAGAAGTTGTGCTAGAAGTGCATTTGTGCTGGCTCAGCAGGGCTGCTTGATCAGAACGAGTTCTCCAGTGGTAACTGGGAAGTGAGCAGCAGACCAGTTTGGTTTGTGTTGGTCACGGTGTAGCAGGAGCTGGTTCGTGGAGGCCACGGGCTGTGAAAACTGGGAGTTGTCCAGGGGATCCAAACAAAAACTGTCGCAAGCAAATCCCAGCTCCTCCATCAGTAAGAAAAGGGAAACAGGGTTTTGGAGGCAGGAAGCAGGTTGCTCAAGTCTTCCAGAATATCTCAGGAACGTGAAAGGCCCTGGGCAAAGAGTTTAACTCCAAGCTGAAGGATTTTTCCACCTTATTTCTTTGGCTTTACTGTTAATAGATAACTTGGTACCAGCTAGACTTGGGCCTCAGCCAGCTCCAGTGGTGCACAGCAAAGCCTGTCCTTCCCAGCCCTTGGAGAGCTGCTGCCTTCCCTCAGCCTGCTGTCTCTGGAGTGATTAGAGCCTGGTTTTGGAAGGGTCCCTGTACAGGGCTGTGGCTGGGAGCTAAATAAATCCTTGTTTCCAGCTGCTGCTGCCCCTCAGCAACCAGTGGAAGCAGCAGGAAGGTCTTCTGGTCTGTTCTTTCCCCTTTCTTTGGTTGCAGCTCCACATACCCAAGTTCCTTTTGCTCACTTGGTTTATCAAGTTGGCAGGAGAGCTCCTCTCTGCAGAGCTGCTCTCCAGGAGGCAGTGTAGCAGAAATACCCATTTCCCCCCAGCTGGAATGATCAATCTAAGGGAAACCCAGGAATTAGCTGCTCACTGTGCTGTTCCCTGCCCTTTCCATGTGTTTCTCCTGGGAGGGAGGAGAAGAGGGACCAAAGTGCTCCAAGGTTGAACTCAGGCTGTTACAGAGCTGGTGGCAGAGTGAGTTAATTTAAGTTTCCCAGGTTTTTGTAAGGAAGCTCTGTTTGTCCACCCTCCCTACATCCCCACAGATCTCTGGGTTTCACCCCAGTGAGATGCTGTTGAGCTGCAAGCCAAGGGTCCTGCAGGATGTTTGCTGGTTGTACTGGGATCACCTTGGCCAGGAGCGCCTCTTCCTTGTCCCTCCAGTTTATTGTCCTTGTGGAACATCACTTTTCCCATCAGTAAGGGCTGTCAGTGGATACACCTGACTGGATTTAGTAGATGGATTTAGTAGAGCTTTGGGGAGGGCAGCAAACCCCTCCTGCAGGGGCAGGGCTGGGTGGGAACATCAGTGAAAGGTGTGGAAAGCATTCTCTGATTCTGTGATTCCATGATACGATCTTGGTGCTCTGAGTCAGAGGACTGTCCTTTGCCATCTGTCCTTTGTTAAGGCGAGTGGCAATGCTCACTGTGCCACTCCTTCCCCCTCGTCCCCCTTTCCCAGGAGGCGCCTGCAGCTGAACTCCAACCAGGCCTTCTTCCTGCTGGTGAACGGACACAGCATGGTGAGCGTCTCCACGCCCATCTCCGAGGTGTACGAGAGCGAGAAGGACGAGGACGGATTCCTGTACATGGTCTACGCCTCCCAGGAGACCTTCGGAGCACGACCTTCCGCCTAGGACACGCCCCAGGGCGGCTCCCAGCCTCGGATTTTGGTTGCCCCTTGGCCATCACCCCCACTCTTCCCCACACACCCCCCAGGGAAAGAACCGGATGTCACCTACGCTCTCAGTCCTTTAGCATAGTCTTGCTTTAGCAGGTGTCTCATCTCACCTTGCCTTGTTTGTGACTATTAAACAGTACAGACGAGCACCTCCAGCTTTGAAACCTGCTGTTAATAATATTCCACACAGGCACATTTCCATGTCTGGACCTGCCGAAAGGAGCCCAATTGTGCACGTGGCAGTTGCAGAGAAAGGGACACTCGATTGACTTTTAACAAGCAAACAGGCACCAGGGAGGAGCTAAAGTGTTTCCTGTGAGCTTGCTGCAAAATCTCCCTATGATTCCTTAAATTTTTTTTAATGGGAAGGTTTCTCATGAGAGCAAATGCATTTTAACGTTCCAAAAGGGGAGCTTGGTCTTCTGCAGCTCCATCAGATTCGTGCTGCAGGGAGTAAGGCAAGTGCTTGGGGTGAGCTGGGGGAGGACAACTCTTTTTGTCTCCGGTTTTTGGGCACACCACACTTAGGGCGGTGCCCGTTTCTGGAATACTCATACCAAACACCACAGCTTTACTGTAGTTTTAGGAAGTGTCTAACTGTAAAATACACACCTGGACAGGTAACTTTGAAAATAAACTCCAGTCTGTTACGAATTTCCAATCCCTGTGTGTTCAGTGAACCACCACTGTTCATCTGAGCTGGCTTCCAATGATCCATAAGATCATCCCCCCCTAGCCTGGAGGTTTGTCCATTCCCTTGCCGGGGGGTCAGGGAGAAGCAGCTCAGGCCTGGGAGTCGCTGTTGAGAGCTGAACAAATGAATTTGGGCATCACTGGAGCCTCCTGGTGCTCCTGGTGTTGCTGCCGCCCCGAGCAGGGAGCAGGCTGTGCAGAGGAGAGTTATCCCGTAGGACAAACCCGTGTTTTCCTCTAGTCGTTGTCAAGTGAAGCGTAGCGGGACGAGATTCCCGGTGTATCCGGTGTGTGTGCACTAACTCCGTGTGGCACTGGGAGCTCACGTACTCTAACGGGGGAGAGAAGCAATACTACTGCGTCTGGCACTCACCAAGTGTACACGTCGTACCTACTACACGTTGTACCTACTCCACCTCTTTGCATGCATCTCCTCCCCAGGGCCTACTGCCCATTTTTTATTGTCCTTTGTGTTTTTACTCCGACGTAAACTTTTCGATGCAGCTTGTTCTCTGTTTAGTTTTGTTCGTGTAAGAACTCGTTTAACTCATAACTGACCGTACTTGTAATTACGACGTGATCGACTGATATTCCTGTACAAATGTTGCTTTTTTAAAATTAATACAGTGCTGATATGGATGGATTACATCCCAACTTCATTATGGCTTGTGTGGTTATTCCTAGAAATGTAGAGACAGCAAAATAATGAATTAAAAATAATTCCCTGGTTGCCAAGCTGGAGAAGCCCCCACACAGCTGAATCCCCTCTAAATGAAAACAGTACCAAAGGATTCTGTTTAACTCTTTATTTTCCATACATTAAATTTACTCAGATAAAAACATTCTAAAAATGTACAATTTAACTTTTAACAAAGTATAATAAAACATAAAAATCCCAATACCAGAATACTTGACATTTACAATTCAAAATCAAATTAGCTGAATATTAAATATTTACAAAACTATTTAAAATATTTATAAAGTTACATGCAGAATTTTGTAATACTAGAAGTGATCGAAGTAAAAGAAATGGCTCAAATGGAGCAGGAATTTCCTTCATTCCTAATGGAAAGTTATGTCCAAGAGAAGCTGTTAATCTGCACTTGAAAACACACGGGATTTGCTTTCTGCTTCAGTACCAACACGGTTCTTGCGTAAGACAGGAAAATTTCAGGGGGCAAACAGGGAATTCCAAGGGTTTATTACAAGAGCTGTGGGGCCTCAACTAGCCAAAGTGATTTCTACTCTCACAAAAGCTCCGGTACGTGGATTTTTGTCCAGATTTGCCCATACTCCTCCTATTTGCTGGGTGTTCCAGCCCACTGCAGATCCAGCGCTCTGAGACCAGCTGGACTTTGGGAAGGAGTGTTGCTCTGCCAGTGCCACAGCCCAGCTTATCCCAAGGTATCTCAGGGTACCTCCGCCTGGACAGGGCCAGCGAGGAATCGGAATTCCAGGGGATGGCCAAGACCTGGGGCTGGACAGGTATTTTCCGAAGGCTGATGCCTCATTTGCCAAGATTTAACGACCGTGGTATGAAAAGGTTTCCCAAAAAGCCGAGTGTGACAGAGCTGGTTTGAACAAAACCAGTTGTGATAAACTTAGAAACTTCAGTAACAGTTGAAACAGTTTTAAATAAGAGAAGGGTGGAACCCTCTGACTGACACCTCGGCTCCCTCCTCCCTCTCTCACTGCTGGGGTTGAGCCTGGCATATTCATCAGTGCTCCATTTGCAGGGTGAGGAGGAGTTTGCTGGAAATTCCATCCTATTTCGAGTCTTTCCATCAGCAAATGGAAAATGCAGCTGAAACTGCACCACATGCTCCCTCCCCCGGGAAAGGCTCCTCACTGACTTCTCACCCCCCTGCAGGGAGATGACTGGGGATTCCCTTCCCTCTCACACTGAACAATCATTCCTATTCCACAGTGAAATCCACTTGGAGAACTAATTCTTTTTATACTTGTAGGACAAAGATAGGACTAAATAACATTCTTTGAAATCTCTGTCTTTAAATGTACAAAAATAGGATTTAAGAACTGGTTCCTTCAGGCAGGGCAGCTGGAACTACTATTCCAAACCGAGCTGCCTTGCTGTTTAGGGTAAAAAAGATGGATTTGTGCCTTTTAAGAACAGATTAAGATTATTTTATGGAACTAAGGTGCTCTGTTTGGACTTACCAACTTTGGTTGTTCTGGGAACAAAGTGGAGGGTGTTCACTGGCAGGTCTGAAGCCACAGCTCGCTGGGATTTAGGGAAGGCTCGGAGGTTGCTGCTGGCTCACCAGACTTTTCCATCTGGCACTCGTGTTGCCTCCAGGTACTTTTGGATTTGAACTTAGTCTAAAACCAGACCCAGCCGTTCCAAAGCGTTACCCAAATGCACCCATGAGCCACTTGAAGAAACATCAGCCTTAACTTTACACAAAGGAAACAATCCCAAAGGAAGGAATGAAACAGTTTGCTGGAAACATCAGCCTTAACTCTACACAAAGGAAGCGATCCTAAAGAAAGTTCTGGAAAAAGGAATGAAACAGTTTGCTGGACAGAAGTTCAGTTCTACAGTCCTTTTGATATGATTTTGACTCTGTGATGACTCTCAGACACGACTACACCCAGTCTTGGGCAGTAAAACAAAACACAACTGGTACAGAAAGGACTTTTTTTTTTTTTGCTGTTGNTTTAAAAAAAGTGAAAAAAAATAATAATAACAACAAGGTTAAGTTTGGCTTTCAGCACATGTTCCAGGCCACTGGAGAGACCCTCAAAGCTGCAAATCGTAAACATGGAACTGCACATTTCCTCGGGCGTGATGCAGTGGGACACACTGTTCCTACCATTGTCTCAAGCTCATTAAGGCAAAGTAAATTGCATTGTCAGTTTTCATCCCTTTAGTGTTGTAGGTCTGAAGGTTGTTCATGGGAACACGGGGAACGTCCTCGAACGCAGGCAGAGCCAAGAGGGAGTGTGAGCCGGGCTGGGAATACACAAACCAGGGGGTTCTCATTGCATAGCAATAAAAGGTAACTTTTTTTCCTGTTTAAACCAACCATTCTGCAGATTTAGACTTTGGGTTCCCCAAAGCTGTGAGCTGCAGGTCCCTCTCTGGGCCGAGTGTGGATTGTGCCCACCCCACATTCCCGATGCTCACGATCCCTTCCTGGCGAGGCTGAGATGGCCTCTGGAGAGGGAGAGAGCGGGACACAGGGATGGCCCAGAACGTTCCTTTCCTATGAGCACTGCCCAGGGAGGTCTGAGCTCTGCCCCCTCACACGGCCCTGTCTCTGCTCCACTCCAAACCCTCCTGCTCCAAGAGGACTTTTCCCAAGTGAGCGTCGCTCGCCACTACAGATCCTACGGATTCATCCTGCTGTGGTTTAACCGCTGTAAGGAATACAAGTGTAAACGAGGCTTCAGACATTCAAGGTGTCTCCCAAATTACAGGATGCAAATATCTCTGTCAGACATTTTTAAAGAGAAGGCCTCACCCATTTAATGCCGTCAAATTCCCGGCGGGAGCCATGAGGATTAGGATCTTCTTTCAACCAGACAGGACCAAAGTGTTTCAAATTAGCAGTTCGAGATGGGTTTGGCTTCCTCTCGAGTCTTAATTTAGATTTGTCACCCACAAATGATGGACTAAGTAGTTTAACACCAAAGCTACTCATCTACAACCTACTGCAACGAAGGAGGCCGACAAGAAATCCTTCCAAGTCTTGATAATAATGAAAGTTTTACTACCTTTTACATGTTTGACTCCCACCACTCCTGAATCCTGGGGTAGGAGTCAAAGGGTATTTTTATATAAAGTAAAGCAAAAGCTTATAAACTCTGCTGCCAGAGTTCTTGGTTGGTTGGTTTGTTTGTTTGTTTGTTTAGGATGGTTTAAAATTCATTTACAAAAGCAGAATAATAAGGTTTCTGTGAAAGAGACCTATATACAGTAACAGGACGTAAAGGTTTTGTGGATTACAGGAAAATATCCTTGAAGCCTTTATGACTCTGGAGTCTCTGGGACTTGGACCCTTGGAAACTAAGTTTATTCCAGTGCTGGGAGCCCAGCACTAGATGGTAATAGGTGAGACAATGAAGCACAAGTTTGTTTCCAGAAGGAACCGAAACTGCCGTGTGTGTTCTTTTGGAAGGGAAAGGAGAGACTTTTTAGGATTTTTATTGTGGAGTTAAGTCCCATAAGCCTGCTGGTGCCAATTTGTAAAGGTTGGAACTTCTTTGCCTCTTGCACTGGTCTCAGAGTGACACTGTCTGCTAAAAGTGCAGAAAGCTTGAAGAGTTTTACATTCTTCTGTAGTGCAATCCTTAAAAATCCCAGAGATTAGTGCCTGATCACTTTTGAAAAAAAGTAGACATTTTACCTAGCCCGGGGTGCCAAAGACCTTCTGGCCACTCCTACCTTCCCTCCGCACGGAGCTGCCCTGGACAAGGTTCACCACACAAAGTCCACATATGGCAACATTCTCTAGCTAAAAACTGTACATCAGGTGTTGTACTTGCAACAGAAATGCAGCTGGGCAGCTCCACCATCCACCCATCCATCCATCTATCCACCAGTCCATCCGTCCGAGGACGCGTAGTCAGGAGTTCCAACAAGATCCAAGCTCGGATTTGGCAATCAAAACTGGGTTGGATGCACCCCTAAGCTAGATTTTCTACCTAGTCTAATAAAGTAAAGCACCTTTGGATTAAAAAATACATTAAGCTTAACAGCAACTGGACGTCTCAGTTTTGCAGTTTGATCTCCATGGCTTGCGGCATCTTCGTGCCAGGTGGGAAAACATCAGTCTGTGGAGTCCAGACTTTCGGAGGGAGGAGCATATTTCAGCCTGAACGTACCTGGGGAGAGGAACAGAGGAATCAAACATCAGCCTGCTCACATCTGTTACCTCTCAGAACTTCCCAAACCAACCTGCTGCTTATTAAACATGGAAAATCTGATACTGGGGCAGAACACAGTTTGGATGGAGTTCTAGGGCTGGCAACAATTCCTTTCATGGAATCACAGAATGGTTTGGGTTGGAAAGACCTTAAAGCTCATCCAGTTCCATGGGCAGAGACACCTACCACCAGCCCAGGTTGCTCCAAGCCCTGTCCAACCTGGCCTTGGACACTTCCAGGGCTGGGACAGCCACAGCTTCTCTGGGCAACCTGTGCCAGGGCCTGCCCACCCTCACAGGGAAGGATTTCTTCCCAATATCCCATCTATCCCTGCCCTCTGGCAGTGGGAAGCCATTCCCCCTTGTCCTGTCACCCCATGCCCTTGTGAAAGTCTGTGAGAGTTTAAATGGAAATTTAATTAATGAAATAAAATCCATCTTAAAAGACATCAGAGCCTGCTGTTTTTCTGGAGTTGTCCCAGTCAGGACTGACGAGGCAGCAGCTCTGCTTCCCCCTGGCCACCATCAAAACATTCACCACAGGAATTCCACTCATTAATTACCTTTCAGTGCTGCTGTAAATTGCTGCCCTAACATCTGACACTTGGTAATTTATACTGTTCAAATGCTTGAGACAATCTAAAAATGAATCCAGGCAAAGGCTACAGACAAGACATGATGTCAAATGGAATCTTGGTGCTATTCACTCCACTCAAAGTTCATATTTCATTTTTAAGCCCACACCACAATGCTATAATGAAACAATTATAGCAGCAAACAGGAGTATCTGAACAGTAATTGTTCGGGTACATTATTGTCCTGGGGAGGAAGGGAAAAGGAACAGAGATTCCAGTTTATAAAATTCCAGGGGAACTTGCCATCATAACCAAAGCTGACCTGGATCACAGCAGCAGCAACAACAATTCTGCTGCAACATCCCCACAGCAGCTCTCTCCCTCCTTCCCTCCCTGGACCTTCTCCCCTTCCCCAAAGTGGGTGAAACCTCCACAGGGCATCCATGGCTGTAACAAGGATCCTCCTGATGGGTCTGCCTGAAACTCAGCCCCAACTTTAGCAAACGCAGCTCAGACCACCAGCTTTCAAAACCACGGGGGTTTTTTTATACCAGTCAACAATTCCAAGCCCCCATCAGACCCCTCTCTCCTTGGGGCACAGCAGGCACAGCCCCCCCAGTGTGTGTGCCCCCCGCCCTGCCCTCACCTTGTCTGTTGAAATCCATGGGCGGCTGTTTGCAGTCCTGAGCTCTGTGCCCGCTGGCCCCGCAGTTGTAACAGGAGAGGTTCCCATTCTTTTTGTGGCTCGAGCTGTTGCCGTTGCCCATCATCCCCTGTGCTTGGTACACCCCGGCCGTGCCCGCCATGAAGTTCTGCATGGGGGGCACGGCGAAGGTGGACTGTCCGGCCATGACCGAGTCGGGCGCCAGGCCGCTGTTGTAGGCCGTGTGCACCACGGGGAACGTGGTGCTGCTGTTGTACTGCTGCGTGTTGATGTAGCCGTTGCTACACAGCGGGTTGAAGGGCAGGAAGGGGAAAGTAAACATGGAAGGTCCTGAAAAGGGGTGCTGGAAGTAGTTGGCGTAGCTGACGGTCATGCCGCTGGAGCCGCAGTTGCCGCTGCAGCCGCAGGAGGTGCACACCATGCAGCCGGGCGGCTGCGGCGGCGGCTGCTGGTGGTGGTGGTGGTGGTGGGTCTGCGTGGGCACCGGCACGCTGCCCGCCGACCCGCTGCCACTGCTGCTGCTGCTGCTACTGCTGCTGCTGCTGCTGTAGAAGTTGTTGTCGGCGACGGAGGAGAGCGTGGGGCTGGAGCTGGGTGCGGGGCAGCTGGGCAGGTTGGCCATGGTGGCGAAGGACGGGGACGGGTGGCTGCTGGAGGAGGCCGCGTTGCTGTTGGCGCAGAAGCTGCCCTGCATGGGCGCCACGGGCACACTGCTCATGGCAGAAAAGGCAACTTTGGTGTTGGCTGTGTACAGAGCAGTCCGGGGGTTGATTATTGCAGGGGACACCGTGATTTGCATATTGCTGGAGCAGGAAGTCTGTCCGGCCATGGCAGAGTCGGTAGGAAGAGACGAAGACACCAGGAGTTTGATGGGTGGACGAGCGACATGGAAGACTGTGCTGGATGTCACCGTGGCAGCAGTGCTCGTTTCCACTATGAGTCCTGGCTGCTGAGCTGGTTTGATCACTCTGTCCAGACTGGAAGCGTGGACGACTTTGGTTCGAGGCCCAAAGCTCATGGTGGACGTGGGTGAGCTGCTCTCAGTGGCCCCTGACAGCACCTGCAAGGGCTGGTGGGGAGAAGACGCGGACATGACATCCACCACTGCATTCCCAAAGCTCTTTTCCATCTTTATGCTGCCCCTGGATCCAGGAGAAACTTTATTCCTTTCTTCCAGAGACAAAAGCGAGTGCACAGACGACGAGAGCAGCTTCATGTCTGTGCTGCCACGGTCAGCCTTGTGCACGGAGCTGAGCATCCGGATGGGTGGGATGTGCGTGGGGGCCGCTGACATCATCTGCATGGGCAGGGCGTGGTGGCCCGACGGGCTGGAGCCGGCGTCATTCTGCACGGGCAGCACCTGCGCCGTGGGGCGGGCGGAGCTCGAGCCGAAATGGTTCAGCAGCATCACCGGCTTCTCCTTCTCGGAGCCATCCAGGTGGATGTCCAGCCCTGGGGACACAAGAGCAGTGAGAGCAGCCCTGGGCAGGGCACGGGCACCGCGCTGGGGGGCTCTGCTTACGTCTCTCGTTCTCCTCGGCGCTGTCCGAGCTCTCCTCCCGTGCCTGGATCCCCATGGGGCTGGAGGAGGAGCTGGAGTACTCGGAGGAGCTGCCCTCCCGGGGCAGGGCGTGGGCAGGCTGGTCAACATCCACTCGCAGCTCTGTAGGAAAGGCAGGGGGACAGGAGGGGTAACAACCACCTGGCAGCACCTCGGGACAGCTGTCTCGGGACAGCAACACACAGCGACACTCGGCATTTACAAGGACACACAGGGGGCTGAACAGTCTGAGCACAGCACTGGCCATTCCCACGAGAGCCATGCACAGGGAACTGCCTTTTCTGGCCCTCCATATTCACCAAAATCAGACTTTGTGCCATGCACTTTTCTGGCCCTCCATATTCACCAAAATCAGACTTTGTGCTTGTTCCCTTTTTCCGTTTTGGTGACAAGGCAGTACAAGAAGGAGCTTGCAAGGACAGTGTGCTCTGCTCTCACCTGCGGCGTGGTTGCCCCGGATGCTCTGGATGGGCCCCACGTGGGACGTGGGGGGCACCCTTGCCACCCCACTGCTGCTCACTGACGAAGGGGCTGGGGCTTTGAGGCACCGTTTCTCCGATTTTTCTCTGTAGGGAGAAGGAGAAAAGGATGAAGGAACAGAAACTGGCCAAAGCACAACCACAAATAAATCCATTTCTGAATGAAAGCGAAGCACACAAAGCCCAGTGAACAATCCCCACTGAATGTTATGCTCATTTCAAATGGAAACATTTGGAAATCACATCAGTCCTGACTGTAACTGCCAGCACTGAGGTTTGGACTATCTGCCATCTGATTACAACACTAATGCCCTTATTTGTACAGGGCAAAACATCACCAAATGGTGACTAAACATTAAAATTCTATCACATATTACCTCAGCACTGTGCACACCAAACCCAAAGAGAAGCCAAACACAGTCCCATGTTTTCATTTTCCAAACACACTCTAGAAAAACTAAGACTGTTGAGAAATGCTGTCACAGAGCTTTGATAAACAGGCCTGGCTTTGGAGTTTTAATTGCTTTTTAAGTAACTGTGGTAGCTTCAGAATAAGCAGTTCCCTCTAAGTGGAGATGTGAAAACCAGGACAATCTGTTGCATCAGTTTCCCAAAGGGCTGTCACAGCTGCCTGGGGTCACAGTGGGACACTGAGGCAGCTCCCAAAGGAGCTGTGCTTCATCCACATGGACTGGGAGCCAAAATTTTGTGAGTTCCTACCAGGAAAAAGTCCTGCAGGGCACCCTGACTTTGGCTGTGCATCCCCTGGGGTTGCAAATCCTACAGCCTATGATGGGCTTTGCAGTATTTATGATACAAGTTTAAAAAACTAACCAACAATATGTATCTTTCCTAGATAATTTAAATAATTGGTTATTCTTATCACAACCCTGAACAGGCAGCAGTAAAATGGGAAGTACTCAGTATTATCTGGTAAGTTCCCTTTTCAAGAGCTTTTCGAAGTAAATACAGAGGAAGGGAGATAAGAACCATCCACATCTGCATTTGGAGATCCTGGTGGGTTTCTGGTCTGTAAACAGTAGAACTTGCACTCAGTATTTTATGACCTTAAAAAGAGTTCCCTCAGCCCTCACTTACTTCTCCAACTCCAGCTGGGTCTTGAGCTTCTTCTTTGCTCCCATGGTGAGGGACTCAAACTTATTCAGATCTTCCTCAGTAAGACTCAGAAACTTGGGAAGAAAAAGTAAGTGCTTGGTTTTACAGCCTGAGAGATTCTTTTTCACATTTTCAATGAAGAGCAATTCCAAAAGGCACCTTTAAAGCCATTTTTAAACATAGGTAATTCAAAGAAACTCTCTACTCCAGTTTTCAATTACTGAATCAGTGTAAAATGAAAGTGTGGGGGACTGGCATGAAAGAAAAGAACATCTGTAGATTAAACTTAATTAGGTGTGTGCTCCTATTAAGCACTCACAATAAAGGCAAAGTAACTCCTGCACGTATTAAAATAGAATGAATTTAAAATAGAGCTTTGTGCTATCAGTGAGTTTAAGGATCTGTTTCTCTTCAAAAACCACTCCAGTTTTCCCAGTTGTGTCATTTACCACAAAGTACAATTGTCTCATCAGTCTAATTGGAAAATTTACTCAAATAAATTTTATCATTTATAATACTCCAGTAAATTTTAATTTATAGTACTCCAGCAAATTTTATAATAAGATATGGAGCTAGAATAGGAAAATATAGACATTTATATTATAATGTAATTAAAATGAAGTGCTAGCAAAGTATGGGTAATAGTAATTACTTTTTTAAAAACACTAGACTGCAGTTCTGCTACTTTATTAAAGAAAAAAAACCCTACATATTTCCCTTCATATAATGAAGACAATCAAATCAGAAGACTCTGGTAAGGGATTAGAGTTAAATCCACCAAATATCCCAGAACCAGCACAAAGCCCTCCCTGGCTCAAGCTGAGCCCTCATTCCACTGGAGGGCGTTCGAGGCCAAAAAAAAGGACAAGGAATTTCCCCAGTGGAGCTGAGGAAACGCTGTAAAACCCTCTGTTCAGATGAAACCTGCACACACAGCTGTCCTCAGGACTCTTACAGTGTAAATACATTAGAGAGGGTTTTTCCACAGGAGCTTCTGCAGGAAACAAAACCCACTCACTCACTCACTCACTCACTCACACAAATTCATCCCAGAAGTCCCTGAGAATCTATTTATTAAAATTAAGGATAACCAAATATTTGGAGAGAAAAATCAACCAAGAAAGAGAAATAATAAGAAAAGAAAAATCAACTAATTTAGGTATCTACTGGGCAACAAAGGATGACCAAGGAGCCCCAGCAGAGCTCCAAGGGCAGGATCCAAGCTGGATCTCCAAGCATTCAGTGAGGAATCCTGGAAGAGGCAGCAGCTGTCGGACAACCCCAACCCGGACACGACCCAGTGAAAACAGAAAGAAGGTTTTCATCAAAAAGCCTTCCCAGCACGTGCCAAAAACTTGTGTGGTTCTGTGTGCAGATGTTTTCAGCCTAGAGAATGCTGGGATAAGTTAAAAGCTGGCTGCCTTTCCCCCATGAGCCAAGAGTGTGCCCAGGTGGCCAAGAAGGCCAATGGCATCCTGGCCTGGATCCAAACTAGCGTGGCCAGCAGGCCCAGGGCAGTGAGCCTTCCCCTGGACTCTGCCTTGGGGAGGCCACACCTTGAGTGTTGTGTTGAGTTCTGGGCCCCTCAGTTGAGGAAAGAGATTGAGGGGCTGGAGCAGGGCCAGAGAAGAGCAACGAGGCTGGAGAAGGGAGTGGAGCACAAGTGCTGTGGGGAGAGGCTGAGGGAGCTGGGGGTGTTTGTGCTGGAGAAGAGGAGGCTCAGAGGTGACCTCAGCACTGTCTGGAACTGCCTGAAGGGAAGTTGTGGCCAGGTGGGGGTTGGTCTCTTCTCCCAGGCACTCAGCAATAGGACAAGAGGGCACAGGGGGCTCAAGCTCTGCCAGGGGAAATTGAAGTTGGAGAGCAGAAAATAATTCTTTGCAAAGAGAGTGCTCAGGGACTGGAATGGGCTGCCCAGAGAGGGGGTGGATTCCCCATCCCTGGAGGTTTTTCAAGTGAGCTTGGCCGTGGCACTGAGTGCCATGATGTGGTAAAGGGAGTGGAGTTGGCCCAAGGGTTGGACTTGATGATCTTGGAGGTCTTTTCCAACCCAATCCATTCTGTGATTCCCTGCCCTACCTTCTCCATGGTGAGCTGCTTGAAGACAGGGTAATACTTGTGCAAGCGCAGCTTCCTGAGCCAGTCCAGGATCCCGTTTTGCTCCTGTGTCTGGGGGGTCTGCGGGCTGGAAGACATCAGCATGGCTGAGGAGGGGGTGTCCATCTGGGAGCGATATGCCAGGGCTGTGCCGGTGCCCCCAGAGTGGGCGCAGTGGGGCAGAGCGACGGGGGCAGTGCCCGAGTGCTGCACGTGGCTCTGCGAGGCCTGAATTCCAGCCACGCCACAGATGGGTCTGCAAAAGGGAACAGAGCAGGATGTGGCACCTGGGAGTGTGTGGGTCACCCCAAAAGCAGCTGCTGCAGCCACGGAATTGGGACTTTGGATGAAAATTTTTAGCTTCATCTTTCTCCTCAAAGAACTAAACTTCAAACCTGAGAATGTCTGAACACAAGGGTGACACTGCCAAGGACTGACTGCTTGTCCACACCAACAAAACTTCCAGGTTCTCCTTGCCAGTTGGGGAGTCTGGTAGGACACCCTGAGATGAGCTCAGTTGATTAAAACTTGGTTGTAATAATGCCAAGGTCATGAGTTCAATCCCCTGTGTGGGCCATTGACTCAAGAGCTGGACTCGATGATCCTTGTGGGTCCTTCCAACTCAGAATAGTCTGTGGGTCTGTGAAAAGCCCCTCTGGATGTGAGATCTGCACCACTCCTGCTCCATGGCACGCTAAAAACAGGGCAGTGCTGGCAGAGCAAAGCTGATCTTCAGCTTAAGCAAAGCTTTTTCCCTCTGTAATCACAGATGTTTTATATTCTGCCACCTCTCTGTGATTTAACAAATGTTTAGAGGGAATGGTGCGGTTCAGCTTTGTGTTATTAAGAAACCTAAATATTATTTTGTGGTAATTTTTAATTTTTCCATTTGGGAGGGGCAAAAGAAGCCAAAATATTGGCCCCTTGGAGGGGTCTGGATTAAAATGTTTGGGTTTTTTTGTTGGAGAAAATGAAAATTGCCTCTTAAGAGAACGAGCTGTAAACAAGATAAATATTTCACCTTCCAGATGTTCCCAGCGTTGTTCCTACTTTATACAGGGAGGGGTTGCCAGGACCTAGAAACAAGGAACAGAATTACAAATGGCACCAGTTTATGAAAAGCACAGCAGTACAAAAAACTCACTTTCTCATTTTGAAACTTTATTTAAACTCACTTGAGCTCTGAAGTTGCTGGGAGGGAGATGAAGTGCTGAAGAACCTCCTGACATGGTCGTTTTTCACCACATGGGACGGGAACGGTGCCAAGTACCTGTGTGGGCATCAAAAGCAAAGAAACCCCCTGTAGTGTTGGCTCTGACTGGCAGCTGCCTCACAAATCCATCAGGATTGAACACTGGATGGGACAGCTTGAAACTGGATTTGAAATTCAGAAGCTGAAACACTTCTGAATCAAAGTGGACCGGAAACTTATGGATACTCCTGTGCTCAATCCCAAACTCTGTTATCCTTGGGCTGCTTTCACTCTGTTTAGTGTTTCAGCTTTGTTTAGGAACCCTGAATGCTTTCAAGGCAGAAAATGTTCAAATATAAACTCGAAAATTTCCTTTCAAATTCACTAAGAATATAAAATATAAATGGATCTGTTATTGGATTTTCTGCTCTTGGAGATAAACAGCAGATGCAGAGTCTGGCAGTGTAGGGAAAAACTTATGTCATGTTTTCCCTGGGATTGCTGTGCCTCTTTGGAGGGAAAAGAGGCCTTATAGCAGCGTCTCAGTGCCTAAAGGGGCTCCAGGAGAGCCAGAGAGGGACTGGGGACAAGGGATGGAGTGACAGGACACAGAGAATGGCTTCCCACTGCCAGAGGGTGGGTTAGATTGGATATTGGGAAGGAATTCTGCCCTAGGAGGGTGGGCAGGCCCTGGCACAGGTTGGGCAGAGCAGCTGTGGCTGCCCTATCCCTGGGAGTGTCCAAGGCCAGGTTGGACAGGGCTTGGAGCACCCTGGGCTGGTGGGAGGTGTCCCTGCCCATGGCAGGGAGTGGGATGGGATGAGCTTTAAGGTCTCTTCCAAACCAAACGATTCCACAATTCTATGAAAAAATGCCAATCTCCTAAAACTTTGCAACTGCACCCCCCAGGTGCCTTCCAGCCTGACTAATCCAAGCTCCCTTGTGAATATCCCAAACCAGCAGTACCTCAGAGCAGCCTCTCTCCCTGCTCCAGAGCTGCAGCCCGAGCTGTGGGAATGCAGGAGGCTGTTCCATTAACCCAGATTTGTAGAGGCTGTTGCTGCCTCAACAGCAGCCACAGACATTCCCTCTCCCTCTCCCAAACTCTCCTCTGATCCTCAGAGCACGGCAAGGACTGCTGGAAATGGGAACACTCTTGGCCATGAAAAATAATCCAGGCAGGCACCTGCTGGCTGCTGACTATGGAAAACCAATATCCACTGTGGCCTGCCTTGGCTTAGGGAAAAGTGGTGAGAAGAAAAGCCCTAATGAAGCTAATGAATATTTAAAAATGTCACTTAGTATTATAATAATATTAATATTACAATAATCTCATTTTGCACAGGTACATGCAGGAGTAGCTGAAAATAATTTCAGTGCCTCCGATTTTCCTAGGAAAATAATTTTGGTATTTAGAAAGAGAAGTGCTGTGATCTGCCACAGATTGTGGTATTTTAAATACTGGTTTGTATTAGATAATGGCCAGGTGGTTTGTGATAATTTGAGGAAATATGAGTCAAGGCTTCCAAAATTTAATGATTGTAATATATAAATACCAACCTACCTTTTTAAAATTAAAGTAAAATAAACACCATGACAACCTAAACCAACTGAGACAATAAAAAGCTTTGTGAAAGGGTAGTGGGGGGAAATCCACACAATCCCCTCAATACAGATGGATGAATATTCAGGCTACTATTTTTCTATAGTTTTGTGGGGCTTTCTTAAGCAATTCTGGTTATTTTTGAGTCCAAACTAAACTTTTTGCAAAGCCAATGATCCTCTATTTGCTTTTAACAAGGAATGAGGAAATATCAGTTCTCCAGGAAGTTTAATCCAGAATATTATTACCATCTGTACTTCTGAAGAAAGAATTCCTGAAAAATTGTTGTGTGCTGGAATTAGTGGAACATCAAGAAACAAGGCTCTAATTTCTTGAAAGCAATTTAGAATATGAAGATGATATTTCTGTTTCCTGTTTTTTTGGTGAAAGAAGCCAAGATCAAAGGCCAGAGCACCCCAAAATCCCAGCATACCTCAGGTCTGACTCCAGGTCCAGGTGGTTCCGTTCCAGGTAAAAGGAATCTGGACCAGCTAAGCAAGGAATGAATTTCTCCAAGTTTTCCTCTGGATACAGCTGAGACAGCTGAAGATGGAGGATATTACAGAGAATAAGTGAAAAGAAGACTTGTTATTTCCGTGAGATTCAAATATTTTATGAAATTCAATCTGTATTATCTCGGTATGAAAAATGTCATTGAACAAAATCCCATACAGGGATAAAACATCTATTTTCAAAGTATCTTCCAGATTGTCTTTACCTTTGAAATAAATTCAGTCACTTCAGCAGAAGATTTGGTTACCAATGTCACTGAAGAATCAGACCACAGGACCTTGGGGAGCAAGAAGGATTTGGGTTATTAATTGATCAAAGTTTGTTTCCCAAACATCAATAATTAATATAAAACATCCCCCAGACTGAAAGGAAGTTTTGAAGGTTTGACATCAAGAAGGAACTTTTATCAGCACTCCCTCAGTGCCCCATTCTTGCTGTTGTTACACTCCACAACTGCTGGGGATGCTCAGAAAAGCACCTCATAGTTTACTCAGCCCTTACACACTGCAGACAGTGTTAAGCAACAGACCACTCAGTAATGGAATTTTTTCTCCTCATTATTGTTAAAGAAAACAGCTGGTTTGTAGAATCTGCTGTGCAACAGGAATGACTCCCCACAGCACAACGCTGCCTCTTCCTAATTAATCACCTCCATATGCCATGGGGAGCTGGAAACAGCAGCAAATCCCTGCAAAAAAGGGCAAAACCTTAGAAATGAACCTGCAGCTCCTGCTCCAGACTCCATCTTGTCCAGGCCCTAAAAAAGGGAATATTCAGTATCTCTTCCCATACACACAAGTCATCCTTAGATAAGGAGGCATTTATGGCTTGGGAGATGGAGATGGACTGAGCCAAAAATCAGCATTTCTTGGCATGAAGAACATCAGTGTGAGACAGCCCAGTGATAAGTCCCTTCAGACTCAAAGTATCCATTGGAAGCATCTGGATCCTCAGCAGTTCCACAGGGGAAGGAGTTCCAGGATCACAGACCATCCTCTCACATGACAGGAGTTTCAATGACAACTGAAAACATACACAAAGTTTTTCCAGCCATCAGAAAAGCTGCCAAAACGACTGGTGAGAGGAGAGTATTTCAAAATATATTACATAAGGGAGGAATTTCCTCTGGGCAGAGCTGAGACACCAAAAAAAAAGAGGAGAAAAAAGAAAAGAAGAAAGAAAACTCGAGCAGTGTCTGATTTTACAAAGTTTGTGGGCTGTTTTTTTTCCTAAAGCTTGTGATAAATGAACATTTTTAAAAATAAGGAGAAATTCCTCCTTTTTTTCCCCTAGTTTTGTAATAACCCAACATTTCTTATGCTTTGCTAATTTGAATTTTCAATGCTTACAGAACAATAATGTGAACTGTAAATGCAGGGAACAATAGCACTGAAAACACTAAACTGCTCTATCCATTGAGCTCATATTCCCAAGAACAAAACATTTAATAGTTGGGGTTTTAACCCAGCAAGCAGTAATTTATTAGCTCAGCTGAGCCCTGGGCTGTTCCCTCAGTGACCAGCTGTGGAGTGAAACACTGCTTACAGTAATTTCTGATATTTATAGAAAAATCTCTAACAGGAAAAGAACTTTCACGAGATCCTAACTGGAGTGGAGACAACTGCAGACTTCATAAAGATTTTGAAAACCCTCTGGAAAAATCCTTTCTACTGTCGATGACATTTGGAACAATCGTGGGATTGAGGAAATTCAGGACATTCTCCATGAATGAAGTCCTGCAGAGGTTAATGCTGTCACCAACCCAACAGATGCTGAGCTGATGCTCTGTCTTGGCTGGGAGTTTTAGAGAATGATTTGTTCTTTTTGGTGAAAGTTGGGGATAATTGAGACTCCTTTTCTCACCCACCATTTGGCTGTGCCGCCTCATTAAACAAACCTGAGACGTTCTCTGGGCTGCCCACTGTGAATTTTGGAATATTAATTCCAGTTGGATAGGGGAAGGAGCACCCAGACTCCAAGGCTGCCCTTTCCAGAGGGTTCCAGGGTGTGAGGCCATCCCTGCTCCGGAACTCCAGGAGCTGTGTCAGACCAGGGAGCTGCTTCTCCTCGCGGCCTGTGGTGAACCACACTCATTCCACAGGCACTGCTCTCACTTCCACTCGGAATTACTCTGGCTTTGGTTTGCAGACAGCAGTTCCTGTTATGCCTTTGCTGCTGGATTAACGTGCCCTTTGCTGTGAAGTACTTTAAGTCCCTTGGAAAATGTTTTTAGACAATACTGAAGTCACCTTGCAGTCAAGCTCTGGGACTCTCCTGCCACACAGCACCTTCCCCAGGCACTGAACAACTTCCAAAACTTTTCCATACCCTCCAACCCTCCTTTTGGGAGGCCCAACCCATGTGGCACAGGCTGCCATCCTGCCTCCTTCCCCATGTGCAGTCTCTGCTCTCCTTTGTCCAGACTGAAGACTTGAATTCTCTCCAGCTCCTGCATTCCAGCAGAATGGATATGGATAACCATTCTCTAAGTGTGGTATTTCCCTTTAAATAAACACTTTGCCACAACCTGCTGCATGAGAGTATTTTTTTTGCCAGTCCCCACCTACCAATCTCAGCATCACCCACAATGCTCATAAACAGCTATTTAAAACTTTCAAATAATTGATTCAAAACTACCATTTATCCCAAAAGAGCAATTTCTGGGCTCTAACAATAAAATTTGAGAATTTCCTTAACTCCTCCTTAAATATTATCCTCCCTTCTTTCATAGGAAAAGAAAGAACTCACCTCAAAGGAATACTCAACATTTCTTTCATTCTTCTTGTGTGCCAGTCCCTTTAATTCCACTTTTTCAACACTCACTACGAAAAAAAAACAAAGAGAGGAGAAGAATGAGGAGGATATTCCCAAACACAGGAGGAGTGATGACTCCTGGGCAGTGCCAGGCCTTGCTTGGAGGGCATCCAATGGCCTGTGATGGTGCTCCAGGTGCCCAGCTCCGGCTTCCTCCCTTGGGTGGGCAGGTTGGTCCCACCACTCTGTGCTGCTTCCACTTCCAGCCTTGGCAAAGCTTCATTTCAACCAGTTTCAACCCAAATATTACACTCAATGCAAAGTTCTTGATCTCCTCCTGCCTTCTCACCCCACCCATTGCTGTGATAACACACATGGAATGATCTCAGGAGCATCCAGGAGCAACCACCACCCTGTGGGGGAAACAAGGAGGAGGAGGAAGAAGCCTCTGTGGTTTCAGGGCCTGTTTGTCTGATTTCAGTGTGGGTTTATTGCTGTGCTGACATCCCAGCTCCTCCCTCCCTGCCAGCAGGGACAATTTCTGCCTCAATTACCCTGACTGGAGGAAGTTGTAAGGAAAAATGGGATCTGACTGTGGAAAGGATGGAATGACAGGACAGGTCATGTGATACACAGCCTTTAAAGCCATAATCTTATCCATCAGACATCTGATATGGTGGATTCTTGGAGACTCACTTCCCAAGACACCCACACCAGGAATTCCACCATGGAAAGCTTTCTGAAGGTTATTACACTGACTTTCCATTTCTCTTATAAACTTCTCCTGCCTTTTGACTGCACACTTGGGGACACACACATGGATTTTTTTTGATAAAAAGCCAGTTTAAATTGGTTTAAAAAATACAAAAGCAAAATTACACCAAACCAAAGGCCCCAGAACCTGCCCTGTGAGCAGGCAGTGCCTGCAGGGACATGTTGTGTGTGTTGTGCTCTCACTGAGCAGTTCTAACAAGCAAAGCCCAGACCTCTGTCACTCTGTTTCCAGGAAATCACCAGTTACAAGCTGTTTATCTCTTTTTTCAAGGCTATTCATACTCTTTGCTACCTGTGAGACTCAAACTGGTGTTTACCCCGTGGAACTTCCTCATAACTTCATGACAAAACCCCTCAGTGCAAAAGTCAGAGCGACAACATTGCAACAGGGAACTGCTTGATCCACCTCCCACCTCCTTGTTCCTCACTGACGCTCCACCCAGAGCCTCCCTCTTGCTCACGTGGAGCTTCATTTCCCTCTGCTTCCCAACAGTCCTGGCCTGAAAGTTTCATTGCAGCCTTTGAAACATTTTATTGTGTCCTGAGCAATCCCAGAGCATTTGGGCTGGAAGGGACCTCAAAGCTCATCCAGTTTGCCATGGGCAGGAAAACCTTCCACCAGCCCAGGTTGCTCCAAGCCCTGTCCAACCTGGCCTTGGACACTTTCAGGGACGGGGCAGCCACAGCTTCTCTAGAAATTCCATCCCAGCCCCTCATCATCCTCACAGGGAAGAATTCCTTCCCAATATCCCATCTAACCCTTCCTCTGGCAGTGGGAAGCCATTCCCTGTGTCCTGTCCCTCCATCCCTTGTCCCCAGTCCCTCTCCAGCTCTCCTGGAGCCCCTTCAGGCCCTGGCAGGGGCTCTCAGGTCTCCTTGGAGCCTTCTCTTCTCCAGGTGAACACTCCCAGCTCTCCCAGCCTGGCTCCAGAGGGGCTCCCCCCTTGGAGCATCTCCATGGGCACCTCTGGACTGGCTCCAGCAGCTCCATGTCCTTCTTACCCTGGGAAGCCCCAGAACTGGACACAGGACTGCAGGAGGGTCTCAGGGAAGCAGAGCAGGTCCTGCTCATTTAAAAATGTTACCAGCTGGGTCTTGGCTGCTTAAAAATTCTTTGAGTCCTATTTATTCACAGCCAAAACTTTTAGAACCTCCAAGTTCTAAACAGCCCTACAGATGTTCATGCCTGTCTTTCCATTCCCAGAATTAACTTCCCTTGTCTGATCACCTCAAATGTTCCTCCTCCAAGTAATTCCCAATTAAATCACAGAAATCCCTGAGCTTATGAGTAATGGCAATTCATTACTTACTCCTTTCTCCTGCATATTCTGCTTTTTGTAGAGACTTTTCCTCCTCAAGATTTCAGTGGGTTCCTCTCATGCTTCTGAAATGATTTTACCCCATGTGTTGAGCCACCACAGGGGTAAATCTGCACACCAGACACTGCTGAGCCATCCACACAATGAAGGCTTTAACATGAAGATTTTAACAGGCAGGAGGTTCATTTTAAGAAAAATCTACACCTCGGTGCTCTTATTTAAGAGAATTCACCACCCCCTTAATTGTGATCACAGCTAAAATATGCTGAATATTGATTGGAATTAAAAGTGCTACAGGATTATAATTAGAGAGAGAACGTGTGAAGTGGGTACTGAGAGGTGGAATGTTGGAGAAACAGCTGAAGGATGAGCAAATAACTTGCAGAAAGCCCAGAGTCGACTGATGCAACATCTGGTTTTGAAGAACACAGCAAGTGTTATGCAACATTTGTTGTTTATAGCAAATCCAGCACCGCTTTCCTGCAACTGTTCTTATCATCTGGCATTTCTACAGGACTCAGAGCCCAAATCTTCCAGTCATTCATCTCTCCTCTCCAGTAATTCAAGCAAAATTGGATCAGCCATGGCCATAAAACGAAGCTGTTCCTGTTTCCCTCTGGGGGTTAAACCAAACCTTAAATCACCCCAGGGATTTTGGGGGGTTTCAGTTCCACCACCTTTTCATGCTCAACTTCTGGCCTGAACTTGCCCAGTTAATAAAATGGCCTGCAGTGGATTTGCCCATGGAAAATTATTGTAATTAGCAAATTGAACCATTAGGTAAATGTTTCTGAATCTTTTAAGATCAGGCCTGTTCTAGAGCAGGAAACAGAGTTGATGGTGCTGCAGAAACGGTGACAGTTTTAGGGACAACCCGCTGGATAATTCCTAATATTATACAAAGTGCTCCAGGAATTTTCTCCCAGCTGGCTAATACTGTGAAAAATACCATCTGCTGAACAAAATCTACAGTTCTTGTTTAAATTTGCAAGTTGTACGTTTTTGTTATGTGGTCTCTCACATAATCTTTAACTTCTGGTTGGTTTTATTAGAATAATAAACCTCCTCATGGAGCTGAACTTTATTCAGAGTGACCAATCCTCAAAATTCTGGGAGAGGAGGTGCCATCCACCAAGCAGAGCGAGTGGATATTTAAATCTGCTCTCCAAATATTATAAAGAAAATTAAAAGGAAATTTTATTTACTGTTTTTACTGTCAAAAGCACAAGAAACTACTCAGTATCCCAATAAACGAGTCCATGTGCAGAAAACCCTTTGCACAGAATTAAGGACACGTGATACTGATGTCTCTTCAGGATTCTGAACTCAGCAAAACTCCAACTTCCCACCTCAGGGGATAGAAAAAAAAGTTAATGTTTCTAATTCAGGAGCTTCCCAGAACAAGTATATTTGTGCTCCTTTAAACCTGAGCTTTAGGTCTGGAACTGATCAATGGGAAGTCCCAGCAGGGAGCAGGATCCCAGCCTGGCAGGATATTGGACACCACACGAGGTCTCAGAGCCTCGGATACCTTTCTGTCTGCTCCTCTCTCCCACAACTTCCCTGGAAAAGGATCTCCTGGCTCTGTGTGTGTGACTCCCTCCCTGCTGGGCTTCCCAAGCTGCCTGGCAGGGGGACACATGAGATGATATGCCATGGAGATTTCTCCATAAACATCTGGAAAAGGTAGGGAAGCAGCTGGATGAGCTCACCCAGGAAGGGAGCAGAGGATACACAGGAGGTTGGAGACACTCAGTGCTGTAGGAGAGGCCAAATGTCCGAGGGTCTTGCAGCATCACTCCTTCAGTTTTTTATTATTATATTAGTCGTAGTGGTTGCTTTATTTTAAACACAAGGGCAGCGTTTTCCCCGCAGTTTTTAACTGTCCATGTTACAGTATCCAGAGTGGGAGCCTGCTCTGGAATGCTCCAGCAGGAGGCACAGCCAGGAATCACAGCCATGAGCAGCTCCCTCAGCCCGTCTCCTGTGCCTCCCACCCCCTTCCAAAGCATCCAGGGAAAGCAGATCCAGACATTTTACTCAGCTGTTTTCCTGCTCTAGCCTGGGATTTTCACCCACTTGGCTGATATTGGTGCATCTGATCACTTGAGAGCTCCTGTGAAGGGACACACAATTCCTCACCTCTCCTCATGACCCTCTGGATTTCTTGCCTCTCCCTCCAAAAAAGCAGGTCTTGGATCTCCTCCTCTTCCCAAAATGTCAGCAGCTACATAAAGCAAAAGACTGATTCAAACCCTTCAGGATTTGCTACTCTTGGCCAGGGTAAAACACGCACTGGATGTGGGCAAGAGCAGAAGAGACATTTTTGGAAGCCTCTTTAATATCCCCAGTGGATGCTGTGGGTTTTATAATTCCTTTTTTACAACTTTTGGATCAATCCTAATAAAAGCTTTAGACAGTTCAGTCTCTCAATCCACCTGAGAATTCTGTGTTCCTCCTGAAAAAGCAAAAACCAAGATAATGAAGAGTGTTGGTTGTAGTCAAGCCCTTTTCCACAATATTCCATATTTCAGCACAAACACCACTCCACACCCAGCCAGTTGTTTTCCTTAATTAAATCCCAGGATGCAGGTTCAGTTTGTGTGGGATGTAGCATGGAAATACCACCCTGTGCCTGATGCCCACCTTGTCCCCAGCCCAGAGCACTCAGTGCCACCTCCAGTCACTCCCTGGGCACCTCCAGGGATGTCCCCAGGACCTCAGACCAGATCAGGCCCGTGTTTATTCACTAAAACTCCTTTCAACAAACCACAAAGTGAAAATATTCTCTTGTAACAGCTTTGTCACTAAAGCCAAGGCACTGCTGATCTGTCCCTGAGGTGCTGCAGAGAAAAGACATCCCTGACTGTCCCAACAGCTCATTCCAAACTCCCAAACAGGTTCTGAATCACCGAATTGCGACAGGATGACACTGAGACCATCCCACCTGAACTCTGCTCTGTTCCACAGCCACCAAAAACACCCCTTGGCTTGTTCCATGACACATTAACTCCTGCACAAACCATTCCCTTTCAAGAGATATCTAATCTGCATCAAATATTGATGGGCCAGAGTCCAAGTGGGGGAAGTCTGGACATGCAGGAACTGCTGCTGGGGAGGGGAAGAATATCAAATATATTCTTAAAAGTGCATCAATCAAAAGGCATCAGAGGCAAATTTAACTTTATTTACAAGCCATAAGCTTGTCTACAGAGATACTGGAGGGGGAAATGCTCCCATTTGAATATTCCCTTGAAAGTGAAGGGAAAAAAGGTAAGGAAATAAGTGTTTCTTTTTAAAAATCATCATATTTTACTACTTGCAAAAAAAGTAAAGTAGGAAAGGATGGAGCAATTCTCTCTGCAGTTCAGTGCATTGAGCTGTCATGTAAGGATGACCTTTAGTTACTGTATGAGTAGGGAGGAGAAGTGACATCTCAGAACTCTCCAGACACAGAAGGGTGAATTGTTAAGATATTAAACTGTTTTCACACAGGACAGTTATAGATTGAGAAAACGTTGTGTGAACAGGCACAATTAGGACAATTAAATTATCCCAAATCCTTTAGGCAAATACAAACTGCTGCTCGATAAGAAATACTTAAATTGAATATTTAAATTTTTAAAAAAGAGAAATATTGAAATGTAAAAATATTGAAGTTCTACTGCATTTACCTCCTTCTTCCAAAAGAAGGGAGGGAATGTGGTTGCTATGAAAGCACAGTAAGATCTTTGCTTGTTCTTCCCATGTCAGGTATCTCCAAACACTCCCGGAATCCTCACCCAGCCAGGAAATCAAAGGGCTGCTACGCTTATGAAACAATGCTCACAGCAGGGCAAAAATCATGGGAACACTCTGGAAAAGAAGCCACACATTCACTGGAGACTCCAAATGGAGAGTCATTTTCCGATGACCAAACTCCTGAAGGATTACCCAAGTCCTGCAGGAACTCATCCTGCCTGGCTGGATGACACAGGAGACAGGACTGATTCCCATCACAGCACTCACTTGGAAAAACAAAGCAGGGAAAAATTAGGAGAGGATACAAAGGGGCCTCCATTCTCCCCACTCCTCTGCCTGAAGCTGATGGAGCAGGGTCTGCCATGGCCCTGGACATGGAACTCACCAGGGACTTGCTGCTCCCTCCATTCCCACTTAGTTCTCTCTCTTAGGACTTTGTGGTTCCTTAAAAGTCAATGAAACTTCACCATCATCTCTCTCTTTTTTGTTTCTTTCTTGGTGGGGAAAAAAGGAAGACAGAACTCAAGTTTAAGGGACGTTGGATTCATTCAGACCCAGCTCAGCCTCGTAACAGGACCCACCATCCAGTTTTCTGCTGGGATCTCTTAAAACAGAAAGTGCAGCAGCTTTTCCACAGTGTCTGCTGGAAAGGGAAACTGCAGTAAAAGGAAAACCCTTGTAACCCAACAGAACATTTTACTAGTTAGCAAAGAAGCCTGGCTGGCTTCAGAGGAAGGCTCTGGAAACTGAAGCTTCATGGACATAATGAAAAATTCCTGTTAGCAGAGGAAAAGCTCTTAGAACTGTCATTTCTCCCATGTAACAAATCAGGATTCTTCCAATGCAGAGAATATTTAAGATCAAACCCAACCCATACTTGCAAAATGAGCTGAAGTGACAAGTCAATCCTGCTTTAATTTAAAAGTGAGGCTGGAGCCCATGAAGTGCAATACTCCACAGGAAATAATTACACAGCTTTTTTAAAAATCAAGGCCCTGAGCTGACTTTTGGCAGCACACAGGAAGCAACAACACACTGGGATTGTGTCACTCACCCCAACCCAACCAGCAGGTTTCATGGCCCTGCTGTTTCCTCAGCTTGGCTTATCTGACTTGCCAACAAAGTGACCTTCTTGTGTTTCTCCAGAATAGACAGATATTACAACAAATGCCTGTATATCTCAGCTTTTGAGATTTTAATTGAATTCATGCATTTTGTGAGTAATCCTGAACGACACTGTCAAGCACTTCAGACAACCACAAAAGCCAATCAACCTAAAGGAGGGGTTTGCAACTTCTCTGGATTCAAAAGCTTAACTGAGCCCAAGTGCTGCCTGTGCTCAGGGCTGGGGAGGTTTAGGTTGGATATCAGGGAGAAGTTCTTTGCAGAGAGAGTGCTCAGGAATTGGAATGGCCTGCCCAGACAGGTGATGGATTCACCATCCCTGGAGGTTTTTAAGGTGAGACTGGACGTGGCACGGAGTGGGGTTGGATTAAGGGTTGGACTTGATGATCTCAGAGGTCTCTTCCAACCCAACTGATTCCATGACTCCCATCTGGACAGGGAAATGTAAAACCCTGAAGAATCATCAGCTGCTTTCCAAAATTGAGACACAGCTTCAAACACTGTTTTGAAGGGTGTTCTGCCCAAACCCTCAGGCCAAGAGCACTCCCCATCCCCACTCCTGCTGCCTCTGAGCACAACAACTGCCTTACAACTGCCTTTTTTCTTTCTTAAGGCCAGAAAAAGCCTTTCCAGAATAAATTATACACAAAGGGCTGCTGGATTGGACACACTTGTGCAGCAGCTCCACTGCCTTCCTAAATCTGAGCACCACCACATGTCACTGAACAGGTGCTGGGCCCTGAAACATCCCCTTCCCAAGGATATTCTGCTGCCATATATGATAATAATGGGTGGAAATCTTTCTGGGTGGAAACAGTTTTGATGCAGAGCCAAGAAAGGCTGTGAGAGTTTGACATCAGAGACAGCTCAGACATTATTCCTTGAGCAGCACTAATCAAAGATGTCTCTCTTTACATCAGGCAGAACAGCCAAAAAGGAAGGCTGAAGGATGGTTTGCAACACCATGGAAACACTTTGGCATTTTCAAGCGTGATTTTAGGTGAACACATGAAACACTGAAGGTTTAAAGGTATCCTAAAACAAAATCAGAGCCATCAGTGGCACTGAGTTAAATTAAACACTGCTCACATTTGGTAGCTCGGGGGCTGCATTTTTAAAGGACTCCAGAATTTAATTTGCACAAGACATTTACTGCCTAATTCCCCAAGCTGGCTAATAATTCCACAGCTAATGAACTATCTGCACACAACTGAGAAGAGCATGTGTAAGTTCTGGATGCAGCTGTGGGACTTCATTTGCTCAGATCCAGCCCAGTGACTCATCCCCTTCCCCCAGGAGCTGGAGCACATGCCTCCTTTGGAGAAATATTCCTGCAAAAGTGACCAAAACCCCAAACTCTCAGGGTGAAGGGCAACTTCAGTAACCACCAACACACATCCTTGCACAGGCAATTAAAAGCAAGCTGCCTGTGTGCAGCTTATCCAGTAAAAATATCTCTGCAATCAAGAGAGATGTTCAAATTTGTACATAAACACTTCACTTGCTGGGTAAGACACAGTTGTATATTTAGTCTAGTTTTATCTGACCAAGTGCTTATTTTATTTACTATTCTTAGAGCACTTTTAAAGAAAATATTGGCTTTGTTTCACGTTTTTAAGAGAAGGTTTGTTCATCCTAGAGAAGGCTCCTGCTTCCTTAGAAAGGATTTTCTCAGGAATTCCCTGAGGAGCCAGAGGATTAGTTCTAATCTGAATGTTGCATTCACCTGAAAACTACACATGCAAAGTCGGTTTTCCATGGAAAACTTTCCCTAAGGACAAGTTTTGTGCTAAAGTGCACCAAAGTCCAGACACCCCAGGCTTCAGTAAATCCCAAACATCACCAGAGGAACAAACCCACTCCAGCTGGAGCCTTTGAAGCTTCAGGTCTGCACAGAACAGCCACTTTCCAAGTATAGAAAGAGGATTCAAACCTCTGAAAGGGGAACCAGAAAGGGGAAAATGTGACACATTCAGGGGGTCACCACAGCTGGGAATCTGAGCTGGCATTTGCTTTGAAGTTTGGAGCAATGTCCTAAATCCTGATGGCCAAATCCAGTCTCCAAGCACCACACCAGGCACAGCAGGGCAATAATAACTCTGGGTGCAGTTTGAGCTCACCACAAAGCACCTTTTTTGGAGGTGAGTTAAGGCCACTGCTACCCACTAGTTTTTCCTTCATCACACAAAAGATTTTAGTCATTTAATGAATGAATAAAGCTAATTTAAGGCCACTTAGATAATCATAACCCACTGCTACTCTATTAAAAAGCCCAAGTCCCCACTGCATAAAAGCAATTAGTTGTAATCAATCCCAACTGCACCCAATGAGGATTTGCCCAGCACAGTTTAAGTTTAAAAGTCCCCAAGTCAGGACCTGAGAGTCACATACATAAATACACATTTCCATAAGCACTTGGGGTGTTTTTTACCCAACAGCACAGGCAGAGCTGGGCTGTGGGTGCAGCCTCTGACCATATATTGGCACGGAGGGAGCTGGAGGGACGTGACGAAGCAGCAGCTGCTCAGCCAACGTGCCCTGGCCTGAAGGACGATCTGGAGCTCCAACACCAGAGCCCTGGGATCAGATGGCTCCAACCCTGGATTCCTGCAGCCACCCAGAGGAGCTGAGAGATTCCAAGTGCAAAGCACAAATCCAGCAGAAATGTGCATTTCAGGCTCCAAGCAGCTTGTCTGGGCTGGAAGGGCTGTCCAGGACAGCAGAGTTTCATGCTCATGTCAATAAGCACGTGCTGTTTGCTGCATTTTTGAGACCAGTATCAGCATGGTGAGAGTCATGACTAAGGCTGCAATAACATGCACGAGCAATGAGGGCAAAGGCATTTTATGGCAGCTGCAATTTGGATTTTCTAAGGTATTACAGCCTTGCTAACAACAAAAAAATTCTGTTAGCGTGCCCTGTGAGAACACCAGACTGAGGGACTCATCTGGAATAGAAAAATCCTTGAGTACAGACAGTCTTGCCAAGAGCTACAAATGCATTCAAGTGCTCAGTTCACTGAGAGACAAATATCCCACTTCTGTGTGAGGTTCCTCTCCTGTGGCAACAAAGTCCTTGTACATTTTCAGGCCCTTTTGTGGCAATAAAGTCCTTGTAGATTTTCGGGTCTCTGCTCTCAGGCTTTAATATTCTTGTTCCCTTTTCTACTTTTGTATAAATCATTGTTCCTCCATTCTGGATCCCAGACAAGATTTGAACAGTAATTCAAAGAGACAGGAAAAAAAGTTCTAATTCAGCAGTTAAGCTCATTTTGAGACACTGCACAACTATTAGACAAGTGTCTCTGTAACACATCTATGAGGCAAATACAAGAGGGAAAAGACCAAAGCAGATTTTATTAATATTTGCCAGGGCAGAGAGAATGCCCAGAAAGTGAGGTAAACAGAACAGAAACAAAACAAACTCCATCCACTAAAAACCTCCAAGTCCCAAAGCTCTGAATTCCCACAGTTTCTTCTGCAGGGATTACAGAATGAAACCAAACACACCTCTAACAAAAAATAGAATTTCAAGCTCTTGTTCCCCACCTTCTTTTGCAATATTTGGATACCCAGAAAACCCCTGAGATATGTAATAACAGGACAGGAAGGAGCTCCCCAAGCCACTAATACCTCTTTCATCCCTGCTGTTTTCACAGACAATTCAATTATTACACTTTTCCTCAGGCCTGTTTACAAATAAACCAAGTCTGGTTGCAAATACAGGGGGTCAGCTGCACCTCTGCTGAAATAATTCACCCACAGAAGTGGAAAACACAAGAAGCAGAAACTCTGCAGGCCCTGCTGTGTTTTCTGCCATTCCCTTTCAGCTGTGTGTATTAATGATGTAACTTTAGCAGGGCTGCCCCTCGGAGTGACTGTTAAAAATAGCACCCACACCCTCCACTGATGAAATGCATCCACTCCAGGCAGGGAATTCTGCAGCACAGCAAGTCCTCTCCCTTTTTTTTTTTTCCAGGGAGATAAAAGAACAAATCAGAAAGCAAATGAAACATTAACCTTTTAGCTTAGCCTTTCTGTGCACCTGAAAATAAAATTGACTTTAATCAAAACGATTGTTTTGCATAATCACAGCCTGTCACTTCTCAGCATAAAAGAACAAGAGACAATGAAATTAGAAGTGAAAACTCAAAGCACCTCAACTATGCCAAAGAGGATTTTGTCTCCTCTACTTATGTGGAACAAAGTAAGAGATCCACTAGATGGATCAGAGGGAGAATTCCATGAAATGTTGAAGATCAGTCCCAGAGATCAGAGGGAGAATTCCATGAAATGCTGAAGGGCAGTCCCAGAGATGCTGCTCACACAGCCTGGGGCAGTTCACCCCTCAACCCCCCCCCAGTTCCCACTCTCTGCAATCCCCAAGTGAGATTTCACTCTCAATTTGCTCCTTAGACTCAATTCATGATCGACTCCAGATGTTTTCCTTCCCCCCACAGCTGTCCAGTCTCCTCATCCAGGTCTCAGGATCAGGCTCTGCTCTGGCATCTTTCAACAGATGCAGTTTATAAAAGCTCCATGAAGGCAGCACTAAACAGAAGAATCCAACTTTCTTTAAACAACCCCCAAAGAACTGAATTAATGGACAGAATTCCACTGCTTTGACTGTTCTCAGCTTTATTTTTTCACAGAACAGAATCACAGAATGAAGGAACAGTTTGGGATGGGAGGGACCTCAAAGCCTATCCCATCCCACCCCCTGCCATGGGCAGGGACACCTCCCACTATCCCAGGTGGCTCCAAGCCCTGTCCAGCCTGGCATGGGACACAAAATTTAAGACATAACATCTAACTCTTTAAATTAAACTAAGCGGAAGGACTCGGTTCTGTCAACAAAGAGCATCCAAAGAACCTTTCAGACCCGAACTCAGTAAAAATCCCACACGTTGTGGCAGGAGGTGGGTGTGAGATGCTCAGTAAGGTCCCTTCCAACCCAAACTATGCTGTGATTTTGACATAAATCTGTATTTTTCTCAGAGCTGTACAACCATGGCCAGCCCTGATCTGAACCACCACCTACCCCAGTCTGATGGACACGTGAACAAGACTCTGGTTAATCACATGCGAAGCCCCATCTGGAAGACAAGAATCAGGAGTTCTTGCTCAGAAGGACATGAGGAAACCATCCCTTCCAAGCTGGAATCTGCAGTCTAAAATCCAGTAATAAAGTGTCCTGGTCTGGGAATGAAGGTGGCATCAGGTGGCAGGAGAAAAAGGTTTCAAAAGCACCAAATCCCTCCCCACTAATCCCACATGTCCTGCAGGCAGAGCCATCAGATCCCACTGGAAAAAATCCTCTCTCCAAGACAAGGGTTATGACATTTGTGTTTCTTCTCCTCTCCATCTGTTCCCTCGTGCCAGAGACTGAACTTGAGAAACCAGGAGCATCCCATGGAAATGAAGTGTTGTCATTCACTCTGTAAGGTCATTTAAGATGAAAGGGAAGAGAAGCAGAGTGAAGAAGTCTTTGTTGTTGTGGTGGTGGTAGGGGAAGCAAAGGAAAGTACTGGCAAATAACTCTTTTTCTGTGTTGTTTCTCATCCTTCCTCTCCACCCACCCCCTCATTTTCATGCCCAATGTGCCAAGTCTTACTGAGGGTAACACACCTCCTCCTGTGCCTCACTGCCCTACCAGGAACAAGAACTGTTTGTTATTCCCAACATCACCCCTTTCCTCTGATGTTGCATCCAGTCCTGCAATGTTTGGGATCTTTTCCCTGCTGCAATCTCATTGTTTTCCAAAATTCCAGCCTCTCATGTCTGCCTCAGTGTTCAAATCCTAATGCTGGTATCAAAAGTGAAGCAAGAAACCCAAGACTGACTTTAAATATTCATGAATTTTCAGCTCTGGGCCCAAAAATCCATGAGGAATGACACCATTTTTAACCTGAATATGCAGCTACCTGTAAAAATTCAGCTACCTATTGATAAAATTATTGTACTTTAAGCCAATTGCCCTCAGCTTCTGGAGGCAGGAATTCATCTAAATGTAAAGGAAATGAAAAATGTGCTTTGGAAAATGGGGGATTTAGGAATGAAATAAGGCAAAGATCGTTTACCAGCCAACAACTAACCCACTATAAAAGCTTCTTAAGCACAACATGCACCAGAAAATTGCCATTTAGTCATTAGCACACTGGTGACAGTCTGTAAAAGGGGTAAGGACATGCTGGTTTTCTAGGAATACATGTGAATCACTCCTGTTTGCTTCTCTGAAGTGGCAATTTCTGTCCAATTTAGTTTAAGGGGTATGTGGGCCTAGCTAGGATAAGCAAGCCATTTATTTCAAATTCTTTTTTAAATTCCTGCATCCCTCTGTTTAACATGGCAGCAAAGCAGGCTGTTTCAGAACAGACATCCCCAGATGTTCCAGGGTGTGAAGTTTTAAAGGCACAAGGAACAGCTGAGCATTCTGAGCTTTCCCACATCCCCTTTTCCATGTGCAGGCAGCAGGAATGTCCAGCCCTGCTCAGCCATTTGCAGCAGGGATTTGCCAGGAGACAAGAACCAGCACTCAACATTCACCTGATTTTTAATGTTTTGAGTCCTGCATGACATGTTTTTTATCCCTCAGTAAGTTTAATTCCAATTTCCTCTTGCAGGCCCTGCTTTGAATGGGGGATTTTCAGTAAAAATTCAGGTTTAAGTGCTGGTTCCACCACGATGTGGACCAGGGCAAGTTCTCAGAACTCGTTTCATCCTCACTCAGAAGATGTGCTGCATTAAGGCATTACCTCAAGACCTGAGAAAAACTGGTTTTCACCATTTAATGCGATTTTATTTAAAAGCTGAAGTTGATTATGTTGTTCCCACTACCAGCAGAAGGTCCTGCTGTTGCTTCCAGAGCTGGTGAGGGGATGGCCATTAAATCACCTCCATTAACAATTCCTGTGCCACAACAGGCACTTCCAGGACTTCTCAGACATGGACTGGGAAAGGGGAGAGTCCTTCTAGGAATGCACATGTTGCCTCCTGTGCTTCTAAAGAGCCATGGGAAAAGGCAAATAGTATTAAATATCACTTTATAATCTCACATTAGAGATTGATGCCTACATTGTCACTATCCAAGACCAGGAATGTGCCTGTGGATTGAATTACAGTGAGGTAAAAAACTCCTTGGCACAGCTGGATTTACCAGCATCCTATTCTTAGAATGTGTATTTTTCAGAGTAGCTTGATTCTAATTAATTATAAACAGAACTATCATCCAACTCCCACTGAAGCCAATTCCAGCAGGATTCACAGGACTCAGAATTAAGTGCTCATTGTCAAACCTTAGATTAGCAGAAAACTAGTCATTTCCCAGTGTTTAATAAGGAAATTATATTGCCCAGTACACAAACCTTTATATAACATAAGAATAAATAAAAACAAGATGAATGATGGGGCTCTGAGCAACCTGGGCCTGTGGGAGGTGTCCTGCCCGTTCCAGGGGGATGGAATGAGATGGGTTTTAAGGTCACCTTCAACCCAAACCATTCCATGATTCCATGGATTATGAAGGAGCAAAATGAGGCCTTATTTCCCATGGTCTATGCTGTGAGCAAACTGTTCTTGCCTCTCCTCTGCAGGAAGCATGAATGAGACTCTTCTATTCAGACAACACTGTAAATAAAATCCTAAATAGCTCTGTTGAATTTGAGTGAATTAAACCAACAGACTCAGCAGTGAATCAGGTCAGGACTGACAGAGGTGCCCAAGCAGAGGGATCTCATCACCTTCATGAAGGAAAAGCAAGCAGGAAGTACAAACAAGACAAGTTAGAGAATCATTCAGCAGCTTCAGGTTAAGGCCCTCAGTTTGATATCCATTATTTTAGGTATGTGATCAAGAACACAATTAAAACTGCTTATAGGAAATTAAAGAGGCTTCTGTTCTATGAACTCAAACCTGCACAGTGACTTCCCAGTAAAGCCAAGTCCCTGCAACTCCTGGCCAAGGGGTGTCCCTGTGGAGCACCAAGGGCTTCCCAGGGCAAGGAATGGAGGCCATGGAATCACAAAGCCCTGCAAGGACCATCCTTCACATTTGCACAAGGGGTTTGTGACAGTTACTGCACGAGTGGACAGTCAGAGCCCCTCGCCCAGCTGGAGCCCCTGCTCCAGTCACAGAGGTCTCCCTGCTGCTCCCTCCCCTTTTCCCTTGGCATCCTGTCACAGCAATCCCAGATCCCTCCTGACAAGGCTTATCAGGTGGAAAAGGAGGTAACAAGGATGACAAAGAAACACTGACTTCAACCTCTAGAGAGTGTAAAAGTTGACTTATTAACAGTTAACAACATGAATTTGCCAGAGTCCAGATGCAGCCCCAGGAGTGTGGAATTCCAGCTCTGCAACAGCCCAAGGATGAGCCACTGACCCTGGATTTGGGGACAAAATGGGCTTCCATGCAATGGCACTACCAACAAAAAACTGAGGTGAAATGCAATGTTTCTGAGGGTTTTTTTACCCTCTAAGGTTGAGTATTGTCTTTATTGCAAAATTAAACCTCTAACCCTAACTGAACTCCAACTCCAGAAGACAAACGAGGTGATTGATGCAACACACAGACTTCAAGAAATTCCTTAATATCCAATAAACTTCTAGCAGAAGGGGGGAAATATGCAACATCAAAACATGTTTTTTTGGAAGCACACTAATCCTCGGATCCGACTTCTAGAATTAACTCTAAATACTTGGTACTCCTAAAACAGCAGCAGGTCAGGAATGTGATGCCTCGTGTGTGAGCTCAGCCTACACTGCTCAAGTTTAGAAGCAGAGCTCCCCTTTGGAGACAAAATCAACAAGGACATACACAAACAGCTGAAAAATTATATACAGTTGGTAGAGGGAGATTTTTCCTGCAGGATTATCATAGCCTAAATATTTCCTTAAGCCCTACCCCAATGGTAGTTGACCCAATATCGTTGGAGATGATGTAGTCACTTAAAAATAGAATAATCCAGCTGCACAACTGATGCAGAACAAGGCACTATGAAGTCTGGATCCTGAACCAAAAGGATTTCAGAGCTTTTTTTTTTCCTCCCTGTTATTTTCTCCCTGCTTTCAGCAGCCTGAACAACTGGTGTCAAACATTTCAGGAGGGAAAGCCTGTTGATTGCCATTAACCAGGAGAGCTCCTACAGTTTAGTTTCTTATGGTAAAAGAATGAGTCAAGGAAGTGGGAGACAAAAAAAGGTGCAAGACCAAACAAACACATTTTGCCAAGGAAAACAGAGTAGCAAAAATAGGTGGTGAGGAGTTCTAGAAGGCTTACATCACACATTTCTGCTAACTATTGTAATGAAATAATTAAGATACCAAAGTTTGCTGCATGTAACGACCAGACTGACCCACCCCAGCTCAGCCCACTGAGGCCAAAGGGAACACAAGGAGCTACTTTACATCCTAATATTGATGCAAAAATCAAGCAATACATTATTGACATGCATTTAAAGTTTGGTTTTATTCATGTCCACAGACTGCAGCTCTTCTTGTCCAGTCAGGCCTGTGCTGGTCCATGTGTTTACTCCACATCAAGGCTTTGCAGGACCCTGAGACTGAACTCAGAGTGTTCCTTCCATTAAGGAATTAGTTTTACTGTGCTCAGCAGGAGAACTAATGGAGAGGAAATTGCAGAATAAAGCCTCCTGCACCCATTTTTCCATCTAAAAGCTTCACTCCTCGCTCTCCAGCAGCAGTTTGTGTCTATCCCTGGATTCATGTGTTGCAAGAATTGTGATTCAGCTTCACTCTCTAAGGATCATATTTCAACAGTTGCCTCGTTTGAGACCAGGCTGGCACCGAGACAATTTTGAGGTTTTTGTGTGGCAACAGCGGAAAGGCAAGATAAATATACAGGAAAGACAAGAATAGCAGATTTTTTTGTCACTTTGCAGAAAATTAGTCTGGTTCAGTCGAGGAAATCACGGGAGGGCAGGGGGAAAATGCCACCTGCAAACCTCAGAGCAGCCATGGGCAACTCCCACTGCAGGAATCTGAGCCCAGGGGCTGTGACAAATCAGGATTTTCCTCAGTGTTATACAGGATGAAGCTGCACTGGGATGTTTGCAACTCACTCTGCTGTTACTATAAAGATTCTTTTGTTCTGCACTTCAACATCTGGTCTAATGTACTTGATTCTGCTGTGCCTTTGGAAAATATGCTGTGGTCACTGAACATGCTTCACACACTGCTAAAATATGTCACATGCAGAGAGCAGGACTTGCCTCCAGTGCTGTCCCACCTAATGGCCAAATCCTTGAAACCTTGCAGGATTAGCAACATCTCTGGAGCATGGAAAATTCCTACTGCTGTTCTTAAAAAACACAAAACAAACTCCTTTTTTCATTCAGCTGTGATAACCAAACTGTTCTCTTTTGGGAATTAACACAAAGGTCAGAACAACTCTACATCCAGAGGCTTGTTAAAAATTAGCTCTGTGCAAGGGGCTTCCCATAGGTCAGTCAGCTCCTTCTGGACTTTGGAATAATAAGGGAATTTCCTGAATTTGCCTTAGTTACCAGCAGAGGATTGCCTGCAAAATAAAAATTGTAAAGGAGTAAATTGGGGATTTTAACCAGCTTGTTACTGGGGAAAGTTCAGGATAAATAAAATGCCCAAACTTCATTTGAATTTTTTTATTCAATCAGTGTTAAAACTGTAATTAAAACCTGACTACATTCTAGAAACAGTGGGAAAAGAGGCAGAAAGCAACACATCCCTCTTGGAATTTTCATCACATGTAACACAAGAATCTCTGTATTTATCTCTGCTTTCCCTGAGCAGTGAGATCTGTCAATACCTTAAACCCTGTGAACAGTTTCAGCCCAATCACCAGTTCCTGAGCACAGGGAAAGTCCCCCCTTCCCAGAGTCACCTCCAGCTGAACTCACTTCCACACCTGTGAAAACAGCTTTGAACAATCCTAAATCACTGACCAACACAGGAGTAAAAAGCACAGTGTACCCTGCACGTTACAGCCATTGGATTTCACAAGAGCTCCACGAAATTCCACCAAAACCCATCCGTGTTTTTTCTCAACTTGCACAGGCCAAATTTTCCAACTTTATTTTTCAAACAAAAAGCCCAGCTAGAGCACAGATACCCAAAATGCTCATGTCAGCAGGCCCAGGAGCTTCCCAAAGCCACAGCTTTCCCTTTGCAGCAACTGCCACCTGGTTTATTCCATTTTGGCACTGACACATGCACAGGGAGAAGAGAAGGGGCTTTAGCCAAGGCTCAAGAACCAGCATAGAAAAATTGATGAATATGTGCAAATCATGAGTGCTCCCAGCTTGTCAGCACTCCCAACAACGTGGGCATTGCAGCACAAACCCAGCACCTGCTCTCCTGGAAGGTGTCCCTGCCCATGGCAGGGGTTGGAATGAGATGAGCTTTAAGGTCCCTTCAACCCAACCCATGCCATGATCCTCCTTTTCCATTTCTGACAGGGCTCCCACAGCTCTCTGGGCCTCTGAGGTGACAGAGAGGGGGGTTTGGGCACTCCTCAGGCTGACACTCAGTCACAAACTCATGTCCTGAGGCAGAACAATGCTGTGCACACAGGCTGGGGAAATTATTCCCAACTATTTGACAAGTCTCAGCCTGAAGGACCTACAAACATGCCCAGCTGCAAACACAAGATGCCCCCACTGCTTGTTAGAGAATCCAGCAAAATACTCCACACTCTGGCTCTTTCCCATGTAGAACCTTAAACATTTCATGCTAAAAGTGGTGGATTAAGCAAAGTCCAGTCACTGAGCCCCTTCAGGTCCAAGTTTACGACAAACCCATTCACTGCTCAGCTACAGAAAGTGAAATTACTGACATTTCTCCAAATCAGGATTAAAACCATTCACTGGATTAATACAAATTGTCTCTAATCCAACTAAGCACAACAAATACTGCACTTTTCAGGAGATTTCTCATTTTTCTTCTGTTTCAGCTACAGCCTTTTGAACTGAGGCACTTCCAGCTCCAGGACTTTGCCAGGAGAGGAGTGATGACCTTGGGCAGCTTCCCTTGCTGCTTCTGAGGAGAACCCTGTCCTGTCAAGCTGTCTAAAACAAGTCTCACTAAAAAATAACAATACAAAAATCAAGCCACGTGTTCATGCCAAACTTTCACAACAATTTTATGTGCTCTAAGCTAAAAAGTGAGCAAGTCCTGGTAAATTAAGGGCTGTGTTTGCTCTGAGAACAAGGAATCTCTAAGAGAACAAGGGTGGCTCCAGGCTGGCAAATAACTCCCAGTTGTTCTCCAGACTGGAGAGACACAATCCCAGAGAGATCACCAAGTATCAAGGAGAACTCAGCACAATCTTTGCTGCTGCTGAAGCAGAAAGCAGAATATCAGTCAGTATTTGTCCCACACTCCTTCTCCCAACTATCACTGAGGCAGCCTGTAAATTAAACTGAAAACCAAGCAGGGATTCTATAAGAGAAAAACAGATCAGAGGAAAACCTAATTAATTTTCACAGCGTACCATGACTAATCTTAGCATATATGGTACTGGAATAGCAATCACTGAGTACAAATGAAAACAGTGTTGAACCCTGTCCTATTTTTAATCAGATGAAAGCCACAAACCCAGCCATGCTTCTGCTTGTGCTGCGTTTTCTTCTGCCCTGATGGTTTTTACAGCTGGAGAAATGGCTACTTACAGCAAAACTCTGCTGTAAAAAATCCCTGCTCCTTACACTGCTGGGATCACAGCTGAGTAGGACATGGAAAAGGAGGTCTGGGGCGGGGGGCAAACTTCACATTTTCTTGGGGCATTTAACCCTTTCTAATCTGTAAAAGATCCCCTAAGTGAAAACATGCTTAGAAATTCTCACTGTTTATATTAAACTGTATTTTGCAGCAAGCCAGTGGCAGAGAAGAAAGCAGAACTCAGAAGGCAAATTCCAAATTAAAGAATTTAGATGGTCCATGACAATATTTTTGGTGTTATTTGAAGGTATGATGGTGGTATTTCCCCTGCATTAGCTGTGCCCTCCAGAGCTGTTTGTTCAAACCCACAGAGCTCACAAAAGCTGCTCTGCACAAACAGCAGCCCCCAGTTCAAAGACCTTCCTAACAGTGCTGTTTTATGCATTAAACAAAAATACTGTTAGTCCCATTTTAACCTGGACATTTTCATATTTGAAATCAGAGCCTGGAATGTAGAAATGGAATCATTAACTCTGATTTACCAAGCCCAGTTTTTAGCCAGGCCATCTCACAATACAGCATTAAAAAAAAATCAGATTTACTTGTAACAACTCTCAGGGTGCTGAGAAAGGTGCAAGCTCTCTCTCCCATCTTCCATTCCTCTTTCCTCAGGTTCTCACTCACAAGAAAAAGGTGGAATTTTAACTGTTTAAGTGCCTTTTCCCCAGTAAAGCAACATTCACCATGGGCTTGATCCAAGAAATAACCTGCTAATACAAGGATGAGAGGTGGAATGTCTGACATTGTCACTCTTGGAGAGTATTTCATGAGAGTTAAGCTGATATTTCAACTCATGAGGAATTTTCTTGCTTATTTCCCAAGGGAAAAATCAGGATCCTCATCTCCTACTCACCATTCCTCACTGACACACTCCAAACACCCCTGTGTGACTTCCTTTGCTCAACCCATGCCAGAAGTAAAGCAGTGAAATTCCAGGCTCCAATCCCAATTAAAACAAAGCTAATCAGCACGGAGAGAACCGAGATCTCTGAGCTGGAAGCACAGAGAGAGAGAGAGGGACACACCTTTGGAGTGTTTCCCCGAAGGCCTCTTGGGCAGTGACTCCTCCATGGAATGTGTTGAGGTGTGGAGCACGTTTTCCAAACTGTTGCTGACACTGTTGATGGGGGTCTCGGACCTTGGAGTGACCTGGGAAGGAAAAAAACCACAGAACTCCATTAAGATAAACTGAGGGAACACACAAACATCACACCTTCCTCGGGAGTGAGAGAAGCACTTGGGAGGCAGCTGGGAGAAGTTTCCTCCTTTTAAAACAGAGGGTGTTACTACTGATATTCCCCAAGTAACAGTTCAGGGAAGTTGTTTTAGTCAGCAGCTACTCACAAATGGAGATTATCTTGGCTAATCTATAAAGCTACTTACAGTATAATTCTTTTTTAAACAATAGTCACACAGCAGTCAATTGGAGAGATATTGCAAGACCTTTAACCTCTCCACACCACAGTTTTTAACTTTTCAGCAACAAAACCAGAGGAAAAGGGCTCTTGGAAAATATCATTTTTATCTTATGTCACTGTGGTGGTTTTAGCTGGAATAGAGTTAATGCAATAAGAAAATAGGGGAGAAGAGCTCCTGGAAAATGCCATTTTTGTGTTATGTCTGTGCTGGTTTTGGCTGGGATAGAGTTCATTTCCTTCATAGTAGCTGGTGTGGGGCTGTTTGGGATTTGTGCTGGACACTGATGATGGTTCTGGGATGCTGCAGTCTCTGCTCAGAGGGGCTCACACAGAGCTGAGGCCCCTCTGAGTCCTCACCCCACCCCACCTGCTGTCCTGGGGATGGAGCTGCCCATGGCAAGGGGGGAATCAATCCCCAGCTTTGCTTTGAGGCTTTTGCTTTACCCATAAACTGTCCTTATTTTAACCCACGAATTTTCTCACTTTTCCTTCTCTCTCCCCTTCCCAACCAGGGGGAGGGAGGGCTGGGTTGCTGGCTGGGGTCAAACCACAACAATCACCTCCCCACAGCTGCAGACTCAAGGCACTTCCAAATCTTCCCACACAGATTACAAGGGAAAATTCCAATTCAGTAAAACCCCAATTTTCTCGTCTTTGCCATTAAAAAGCCTGTTATCATGATCATATTTCAATGGCTGATTGTACACTACAAATGCCCAAGCAGAAAGTTGCAGCACCAACACAGACTCCATGGCCTAATCTGTGCCTTCTAAACTGCATTTAGAGTCAGCCAATGTATTCCCACCATACTGAAATCCACAGACACAAACCAAAGTCATCAGAACAGGCAGAACTGGCACTGCCCACTCCAGCTGCTGGCACGGAGCATTCCCAGGGGGGCAGCAACACAGAAACATCCATCACTTGTAATGCAACATTCACCTGTCCCTCAGCAAGGCAGTTCCTCTCGTTCTCTAAGAGGAGCAGGATGGATGAGCACTTCCACCTGCAGGACTGAACACAAGGGTTGAAGCACCTTGAAGAGGAAAGGGTGCTCAAAAGAGGGAGTTCAGATCAACAGAAGCACTCCCAGTAACTCCTCACAGTAACTACATTACTTGAAATTCAGTTGTCATGTTCTGAACCAGCCTGGAATCCCAGTATGGAGAGCTGGAATTAGAATTTAGCCCTGCACAAATCACTGGAGAAAATGTGCATCTCAACCCAACAAAATTAGTTATCTCTTACTCAGAGAAGAGCAACGAGGTTGGAGAAGGGAGTGGAGCACAAGTGCTGTGGGGAGAGGCTGAGGGAGCTGGGGGTGTTCAGCCTGGAGAAGAGGAGGCTCAGAGGTGACCTCAGCACTGTCTGGAACTGCCTGAAGGGAAGTTGTGGCCAGGTGGGGGTTGGTCTCTTCTCCCAGGCACTCAGCAATAGGACAAGGGGGCACGGGGGGCTCAAGCTCTGCCAGGGCAAATTGAAGTTGGAGATCAGAGAAAAACTCTTTGCAGAGAGAGTGCTGAGGGATTGGAATGGGCTGCCCAGAGAGGGGGTGGATTCCCCATCCCTGGAGGTTTTTCAGCTGAGCTTGGCCGTGGCACTGAGTGCCATGATGTGGTAAAGGGACTGGAGTTGGCCCACGGGTTGGACTTGATGATCTCAGAGGTCTTTTCCAACCCAATCCATTCTGTGATTCTGTGATAACTAAACACCTTCAGGTCCCTGTGAGGGAAAAGGCTCCCTCAGACCCTGTGGATTTGACACAGTGCCACGAGCTGGGACAATTTATGCTGAAAACAATACTTTGCACACCCCACCATTACATGTCAGTCAGCACACACAATAAAGTCAGAAATAGCACATCCCCACTCCATACAATTACCCATTGTAAGCTCCATTTTAAGACTGACATTTATAGATTTATATGCAATTTAAAGCAGCAGCACCAGGGAAAGACTCTATATCTGATAGCTATAAAAAGCTTCTATGTGTAAAGAAATCACACCAGAGAGGCAGATGAGTGTCAGAAAAGAGGAGGGTTACACGTACCAGAAACCAGGGTTACAGGTACCTGCTTTCCTTTTCAGCACTTATGATAAAAAAATAAAGTTCATTTTATATATAAACACATAAATATATGTATTATACAATGGTATACTATTATACAATGATATACTATTTCTTCAGCACAGCCTCCCACCAGTAACAAACATTCAAGCTTTCCCTTAGACCAGCCATTAAACTTCAGGCTCATGGGGAGGGTGGGGAAGAGTTTAAATTTCCTTGCCAAAGTCAGTCTTTACCAAGGCTTATCTCACCCAGTCTCTCTCCTGGAGCTCATTAAACTCTCCCTCCAGCCCGTTGCTGCTGGGAGGAAGTTCCAGAGGGCTGAGCACCATCCTCCTGGCACAGGGAGAGCACAGAGGAGCGAGCTGGGAAATGAGAGTCAGGCAGGACCGTGTTATCCCCAACATACAGAATAACCAGAAATATAAACACTTACAGCTCTTGAAACAGAGTAAGAACAGCCACAGAGCTTCAGAAAACCTCTGAACAAGCAGTTTGTTACAATTTATTGCCTCTTATCTCCTATTCCCTCCTCTCCACTCTCCTTACAACAACCATCGCGTGCAGTTCATAATTTGCATTTTGTTTACACATAACCTCCACTTTTTTTCCCCCATAAAGATTTAATTTTTACATACTTGGTAAAGATTAATTTAGCCCATATGTCTTGTCTGACTGAGCTCACACTATCTGATTCTGTCGCACATCAAAGCAGTTCCAAATTGGCCTAGAAAAATCACAAAGCTCTGATTAGTTCCAAATGGAGCACTTTGTCAGGGAGCTGAATGGTGTTATAACCACTCAATCCCACTGCTTCCAGCTTCCACTCCAAATTTTAAATAATTTTTTCCACTGACTTAACCACCCCGATGCTGCAAAAGGTTTGGATTTGTTTAGAGAAAGTAAAATAACAAAAAAACGCTTTGCAAATTGAGGTTTTAGTTCCAAAATAGTGACAGCATTTTTTTAGTCTTTTTTTTTTAATAATTTGAGGCCAAGCCAAACAGAGGAATAGTAACCCATCAGCTTGGAAATGCAGGAGACTTGACCTGGGAATGTTGGGAGAAACACTGGGAAAAGCTCCCCAGGAGATGCCCAGGAAGAACCTGCCCAAATTCAGCTGTAGAAACTCCGGGTCAGGTAAATTCTGGGAGGGATATTCCATATTTATACCTAAACACTCCTGTATTCCCTGCCTTGGGCTCAGCACAAACAACTACAAGGAGTCACTGGATTCTGAATAAAGGACAAGGCATTCCAGGGAGATAAAGATTTGAAGTATTAAGCAAATTGCTCTGGAGCTTTTAGATCTGCAGCATCTCTGAGAAAGCCAAAAAGCCACTAAGGAATAAACATCTGCTGCTCCAGAACCGTTCAAGGCTTGTTTGCTGAAGCAGGAACAGCCCACGGCAAAGGTGGATCTGTTGGCATCACAGGAACCAGGAATGTTCAGGCCATACATCATAACAAACCACAGGAGTGACATTTTATAAATGCAGGAAAGAACCATGAATCATTCAAGGTCTAAGAGGAAACAGCACCAGACACTTCAATAGAGGACTTGGGATTTTTCAACAAATTATTTGAGAACATCAGCAGAAACAGCTTATGGAATCCAACCAAATAAAGCAGCAAGCCCAGAGTTAAATGTTCTTCTCTGAGCCTGATCTTACCCCCAGCACAGGATTTTCCAGAGGACCAGGGAGAAAGAGAGCCCTGTGATGCACCTACCACAGTTTCACTGCATTATTCATAAATTACTTTAACATCAGAGTGGCTTGTTCAGTGACTCCAAAAGCTGCAACACTCAACCTGGTGCAGAAGAGACTCCTGAAACTGTTTTTCATAACTCCAGTATTGCATCTTTGCTTGGAACAAGCTGGTCTAGTGGAAGGTGTCCCTGCCCATGGCAGGGATTGGAACAAGATGAGCTTCAAGGCCTTTTCCAACCTGGATGATCCTGTGATTCTTTGATCTGCTCCCTCCACAGCAAAGCATCTGGGCCACAGATGGATTTCTGATTTTTCCAGATCCAAACCCTGAACACCTCTTGCATTTCCAGCTCAAGCAGTGGCCACAGCTGAGAATAACAGAGAAAATGGATCACTACCCAAGGACTGAGGCTCAGCCTGAACCATCCTGTGCCTCATTCTCCACAGTAATGATGGATCAGAACTGGTCTCAGCCACTGGAAAGTGGATCTTTCCCAGCATGGATTAGACAGAAGGATCACAGAACGCTGCCCTCACACCTCACACCCCCAGGAGCCACCAGGGAGAGGAACAATTGCTCCAACTCAGGGGTTGAGGACAAGTGTGAAGGGAACAGAAGTCATTCCCAGAATTCTGCCATTATCCATTTTTCCCTGCCATCCAACAACACCCTTTTTCCCCCCACAGAGCAGGGATTTTCCTCCCAGCATCAGAGAGGTCCTGCAGGCTCGGATCTCCTTGGGACAGCAAAAGCAGCTCTAGAAAGCTCTCCAAAACCCTTGATCCATCAAAAAAAAACCACAGGGAGCAAAAAAATAATGACTTCCCAGGTGGTGCTTCTCTTTCAGCCACTGCTGCCTGAAGAGGCTCTGCTGCTGTCCAAGACAGAGGGAGACACTATGGAAAATGGTAAATCTGGGAAGCTGGATTCAGGAACAGTCAGCTTTGCTCCGTAACAGCAAAGTCTTTCATAAGAGTAACAGGATTGATAGGGGTCAAATTTAATGTGGTGAGAGTTTTACCAAAACAGCAATTATCTGTTCCTTTAAAAAATAACAGCACAGAAAATACATGGTTTAATAGCAAAGTATTTGCTGACTTGGTTTGAAGTGGAGCCAATAATAAAAAATCAACATAGGCAGTACCCAAAGCACATGGACACAGGGAACAATGATGTGGGATCCAAGAGAACAAAATATGGATTTCTATCTAGCTAGGTATGACATTTAGGTCATGCTTTACATACAGGAAAAGTGAACAATATATAAGAGCAGTGAGACACTTAAGTGAGTGACACAGACATTGTCCCACTGCTCACACAGGGAAACTCTTCCACATGGCATTCAGTTTCCAACAATGGCCAGTGACATTCTGGGGAAGTCCCACAGATACATGTTTCTGTCCATACTGGCTTTGGAATTCTCCTTCAAAAAAGGGCTTTTCACAGCCATAAATTGACCTTCAGGCTTGAGGCTGCAGCAGGGAACACAAATACAAGTGCACTCAGGAACTGAGCACTGAATGAGGGGGGAAAACTCAACTCCTCTCCTGCCAGATTCATATTAGTGAGTATTAACAGCAGCTTATTTTGAGGTTAACACCAAGGGCTTTAACACCGTGCAACTCTGAGGGCAAAAACGCTCCAGCAGAGGCCTGAGGGGAGGGGTCCAGCCCTTGCATGCTCAGGGTGATAAAGCTGCTGCCTCCCAGCACAGGGACAGAACCCAGGGTTTGAAATAATTTGGGAAAATTGCTTTGCTAATGCTCAGCTGTCAGTCTATCGATGCATGACAAGGCTCAGTCACAGCCAGAGGGAAGAGCAATCAGTGCAAGGACCCAGAACTCAAAACCCACTGAGACAACACCAGGAGGAGCAGGACTGAACAAACACCTTCCTCTTAGTAGGAACAAGCCATTAGTTTGCCCAGCTGCTTGAGAAACCATGGCCTGAGGCACCAGTTCTGCATTTGTTACATACACAAATACCTGACTGTTCTCCCACTACAGGAAGAAAATTACAACCTGCTCCTCTGGAAGATTCAGGCTCTTCCCAAGGATGTTTATGAAGTGCTCACAAACACACTCAACTTTCCACATACCCAGGAAAGGCCTCAACACTTTAATTTACAAACATTTAGTTGTTTTGTTGGACTGGGACATGGAAGCAACAAAGTGTTTGGTTTGTGCCAGAAATTCATGCAGTTCCAACAACCAGGGTCCACCAAAACGATGCAAACATCAGGTGCATCCATGTTTGAACAGCTACAAAAGATCCTTATTTTCAGGAAGGTGCTAAGAAGGGATCCCTCTTGGAACACAAAGGGTGAAGAGGCAATTCCCAGGGAATGGGATAGTGGGTAATGGATCAGATGGTTTGGTCCTATGAGAATGGAATGAAATGAGGCCTGTGGTACTTGAACACTGCGGGACAATCACACACCTGCTCCAAAGCGCCTCAGAAATTCTGCACACCAGATGGACCAAAATAAGCCTGGGTTGTGTTTTACAGATTAATTGCAACTAAGTATTTTTTGCTTAAAGAATTGTGAACACTGTTAATGCAAGGAACATAAATTACCATAGAGCTACAGGGCTCATCAAACCCAAGTTTTACAAACCAATCACTGGAATCACCTCAAAATCAAAGCAGAGACCTGTAAATAACCAACCCCTGGAACATACAGTGCAGATACAAATGTGTGTCCCTGCTCCTTCACCTGATACCACCAAAACCTAAAAGCACAGGCAGAAGGGAAGATTCCCTTACACTTCCCAAGAGAATTCCCAGCGTAGCACAGCCCTATTTGCCACATAAGCCTTTACAATGTTACTCATGTTGACTTCAGAGCTACCACATTTCTGTTGCCATCACTGGGGTGGGGAGTTTTCCCCATGGGGCTGGAATATTTTGCAGGTAAATGGATAGTCAAAGAAGCAATTTGAAAACCTGCTGAAGTACAAGCCAAGCAATGACCCAGAAGCCTCCCCAGGTTAAAGGGTTCATTGCCAACCTGGTCTCATCTGCAACAACCATAAAGAAATTATCTGATGAGTCACAAACCCACTGAATTCTATTTCTTTGGCCTTCCCCTCCTCAATATCCACTTAAGTAATGGCTTGAGTGTAATAGAACTACTTTGAATCATAAAATCACAGAGTCATTAAGGTTGGAAAGGACCTCTAAGGTCATCAAGCCCAACCAGCACCACCACGTTGGTCACCACTAAACCACGTCCCCACATCCACACGTTTTTTGAACACTCCCAGGGATGGTGATCCCACCACTTCACTGGGAAGTCCCTTCCAATGTCTGACCACCCTTTCAATGAAGAAATTTTTCCCAATATCCACCCTGCCCTGGCCCAGCCTGAGGCCATTTCCTCTGGTCCTGTCCCTGTTCCTGGAGCAGAGCCCAACCTCCCCTACCCCTCCTGGCAGGGATTGCAGAGCCAGAAGGTCCCCCCTGAGCCTCCTTTGCTCCAGCTGAGCCCCCCCAGCTGCTCCTGGTGCTCCAGCCCCTTCCCAGCTCCATTCCCTTCCCTGGATATGCTCCAGTCCCTCAAGGTCCTTCTTTCTTCCACTTACAGTGAAAAAAAAAAAGACACTGGAAAATAATTTACAACACATATAGAAAGTATTCACTTTCACTGTTTATCACTGACTTGGGAGCTCTTTAATTAAAATTAAGATCTCACTCTTAAGTAACTGGTCTGATTACTTCTGGATCCCTTGAGCTATTTTCAAAAACCCTGAAACCTCATACTGGCCTGAACACCTGTTAAAGGTTTACACCTCCCAGTTATTGGATAATCACACAATGGGAGGGGTGAAAAAATTCTGGTTTGGCATGAGGCAAGAGCAAGGACTTTGGATGTTTGCTCATTACAAAGCAATACAGATCTGGAGCTTATCAATATCTCTTAGCTCAATATAATATCCATTTCAAATCTCAATGGAGAACAACTTCAATTCAATTTGCTCCAATTCTTTTGCCAAAGAGTAAAGTCAAATTGTAGTTGGAGCATGACAATGGTTGTCATTTTGACAGACAAATGAGATCCAGCATTTCTATAATAAGATTCTGTGGAGTCACAAAAATCTTATCTATATTCTTGGGACTAACACTCCTATATTTGCTTTTTTGAAGGATAAAGACCCTCCAGAGCAGCATTCCAGAAGAGACCAGGCCTTCAGTGTTGCTCCACTGACAACAGTTACAAGGCAATAAGTAGAAAAAAAAGAGTAAATTTAAAAAGTGAAGTAGAATGTGCTCTCAGAACAAAAACTTCATTCAGCCAAAATGTGAAAACAGTTCATGGAAAAAACATCATCAGTATTAGCTCAACACAAGTTTTTTTGGCTGCTCTGTCCCTGATGTTTGCATGTACAGGGCTTTTCCCAAGCAAGCTTGTTTAGGTCCCTAAATTCCAAGTTCATCACCTAAAATATCAGCAATAGGACAAGGGGGCACGGAGGGCTCAAGCTCTGCCAGGGGAAATTGAAGCTGGAGAGCAGAAAAAACTTCTTTGCAGAGAGAGTGCTTAGGGATTGGAATGGGCTGCCCAGAGAGGGGGTGGATTCCCCATCCCTGGAGGTTTTTCAGCTGAGCTTGGCCGTGGCACTGAGTGCCATGATGTGGTAAAGGGACTGGAGTTGGCCCAAGGGTTGGACTTGATGATCTCAGAGGGCTTTTCCAACACAATCCATTCTGTGATTCTATGAATGTGGCACTGAGTGAGAATCCACCACATCTTGATCCAACCCCACTGTGATCACCAGCCCAGGGCACAGAGTGCCCTGGGCTGGTGATCACAGTGGGGTTGGATCAAGGGTTGGACTTGATGATCTCGGAGGTCTTTTCCAACCCAATCCATTCTATGATTCTATGACTCTATATGAGCAGGCAAAGTGAATTTGGTGGTAATTAACACTGTTACTACACAAGACCACTGTCTTCCAAATATTCCTTCACATGTCAAAGCTCATTTCTGAAACTATTGCAGGTTTGAGACTGAATCATAGAATGGATTGGGTTGGAAAAGACCTCCGAGATCATCAAGTCCAACCCTTGGTCATTTTATCAGAGTCACAAAAAAAACCATTTTAAACAAGAATTGTAATGAGAGAAGAGCCAGAACTGGAAGCCTCACATTTTTTAACTTGAATATTAAAGATACCTGTGCAATTCCTGTTGCCTCAAGTGCTCAGAATTCTAAAAGAACATGCAAAGGCCATGAGAGGGTTGGCACATGTCACCAGCTGGAAGCTGCAAGACCTGCCCCTGCAGCTCCTGAGGTTGGTTTCATGTGGTTTTGAAAGTGAGATCACTCCAAGATAGCAACTACTGATATCAGTGAGTAAACACCTCTAATCCCTGCTAGTAACAGCTATGATAACCTACTAAAGCCAGAAAATACCCTCAATGGGTTAAGAGGCTAAAAATTCAGTTTGTCACGATTTATTCTATGCCTACCAAGCTCACAGAAAAGCCAAAGGCAGCTGAGACTGGTCATTTAATATGAGGTTGCTTTGTCTGTGAGGGCTCAAGGACTGAGTTTCACCCCAACAAGTGGTAGCTGTTTTATGACACATCACTCCACAGGTGAAACAGAAATCCCAGAATATTTCTGAATGGAGTTCTGCCCATTCAGTCCCCTGAGGCAAACAGTGCAGACAGAGGAAGGTATTTCAGGACCCCTCAGATGATCAGCTCTCCACAGCTGCCAATAAACAGTCCTCAGGGTGGTGGGCACTGACCAGGCTCCCCAGGGCAGTGGGCACAGCCCCAAGGCTGCCAGAGCTCCAGGAGAGTTTGGGCAATCTCTGAGGGACAGGGTGGGGTTGCTGGGGTGTCTGTGCAGGGCCAGGGACTGGACTCAATGATCCATTTCAGCTCAGGATATTCCATGATTATCTGGAAGTTCTACATGAGCCTATGGAATTAGCATGAGTGAAAAATAGTGCCTTATGCTACAGACTGGAAATAGCCATTGGTGCAGTACTGGGAGGCTGACTGGGCAAGAGCCCTTTCCCCATTCTCAAGATACCAACCCGAAATGGCCACATAACTCCAGAGCCACTGCCACTTGTTCCCTCCCAGCAGAAAAAGCTGCAGCAGAGCAGAGCACAGCAGCTCACAGGACCATGCCATGGCCTGGGCTGGAGGGACCTCAGAGCTCACCTTGTTCCACCCCAGGAACACCTTCCATGATCCCAGGTTGCTCCAAGCCCCGTCCAACCTGGCCTCAGACACATCCAGGGATGGGACTCCACCACCCCCCTGGGCAGCCCCTTCCAATGCTTAACAACCCTTCCCATGTAGAAACTCCTGCTGATGTCCAACCTGCCCCTTCCCTGGCACAGCTTGAGGCCGTTCCCTCTCCCCCTGTCCCTTGTTCCCTGGAGCAGAGTCCGCCCCTCCCAGCTCCCCACTCCTGTCAGGGAGTTGGAGATGTCCCCTCTGAGCCTCCTTTTCTCCAGGCTAAACAACCTCAGGAATCATTAAGGCTGGAAAAGACCTTTAAGATCATCAAGTCCAACCACCAACCAAGAAGAGTGAATAACACCAGTGAGTTTTCACCTCTTGCCAAAAGAGACATTTCATCATCACAAGTGTCCACAACTCAAGATGGAACGGGAAGTTCAAGGTGTTGGGAAACAGCTTAGAGTCATTTTCCCTTCTCTGGGGGTCACAGACCCAGATGTGGCAATTCAGCTGCAGATCAGGAGGGATTTGGCTCTTGGTTTTCCTGTGCCCTCGTGCTTTCAGCTGCCTCCTTTGGGAGAGCAGCACTTGGCACTCCAACAGACACAGCCTGCAGGTGCCAAAATGCTGCCCAGAAAACCACCCCACCTCCTTTGTGGCTGAATGGGCACCCCAGGGTGCAAAACCAGCCCAGACACTCAGCTACAAACATTTCCAGTTAAAAATAAGCTCATTACTGTTCACACCAGAAAGAAAACTTTTTAAGAGATGATTCTTCTTATATAAATACCTGGACTTTATTCGAAGACAACTGGCATTGTTTCAGTTTTTAAAAACCATTCAGCCACTTTAGATTTCATGCCTGCAAGGAAGAAGTTTGAGGAACCCACAACTCAGGTTCTGCAACTGTTGGCACCATTCAAAAACAGAAGAAAGTACAGGAAAAGGGGCAGGAATAACAACAACCTTTCTCCCAAGGGGCAGGGGAAGGGCAGGGAATGGCTGGAGCTGCCAGGGCAGGGTTAGGTCGGATCTCAGGGAAAGGTTCTTCCCCCAGAGGGTGGTGGGCATTGACCAGGCTCCCCAGGGCAGTGGGCACAGCCCCAAGGCTGCCAGAGCTCCAGGAGGGTTTGGGCAACACTCTCAGGGACAGGGTGGGATTTTGGGGTGTCTGTGCAGAGGCAGGGATTGCACTCAAGGATCCCTTCCAGCTCAGGATATTCCATGATTCCACCCTCACAGGGACTAAACCAATGTAGAGAGGGCAGCATTTTCCCTACTTAGGGCAAGGAAATTTAATGTTCATTTTATACCACGACTCTAATAATTGCTGACCTACTTAAAGCCAGCCACAGCCACCTTTTCCTGCACATTCAACATTCACATAAGCCAAGAAGCCTCTCAAAAAGCACAAATTAAAGCAAAAAGAAATATATGAGCAGCTGGTTTGAGCCTCCACATAGTCAGCAACTGCAGTCAGTAAAAGAAAACAGGATAAAGCAGTGGTTTGCATCACTGACCAACTTCAGATGTGTTCACCTACCCCAAAGCAACTTGAAGAATCATAAAATATTTACAGTGCCTTTTTATCAACAGTTCAGTCTCTTCACTATTGAACACAAGTTATTTTTGAGAGATTTCACTGTAAAATGGGAAAGAGACAGGAGATGGAAAAAGGATGGCAAGCTCCAATCCTCTGGAAAAAATTATAGCTAATATCAAGTTGGGCCACATTTTAGCAGGACTGGCTAAGCAGCAGCAGCAGCAGCACATTCCCATTTGTTCCTGCAAGGAGAACAAAGAGCACTGGTCGGGGGGTTTGTTGCATCTCCCTGAACGAACAAGTTAAACGTAAATCAGAAACTGTAACAGCAAAACAGGCAGTCCCAAGTTAGTCCCTATTCCCACACTCAGGAGGAGAAGCTGAAGGGTAACTGTTCACAGAGAGCTCACTCCATCACAGATCCACAGCAGCTCCCCAGAGTTTCTCAGGATCTCAGATGGCCACCATTTCTCCCTCTCCTGAATGCAGGATGAGCTCAGGGAGGTTTGTGGGGAGCACTGAGGAGCAGCATTCACCGCCAGCCTCAGCGTGGCTCGTGTAGTAAAGCAACAGGAGCCCTGAGAAAGTGCTGGCACCAGCGAGGAAATTCTCCTCCAGCTCCGAGGAGGAAGAGGAGCGCAGGACTCTTGGCAGGCAGCAGCTCAGGGCACTCACTTTCTCTCCACATCCACGTTGTTTCTTTCTAGGTGATGTTACAACACAAGTGTTGTCACAACATGACTTTGTAACATCACAAGATCTGAGGATCCGTGTTGGAATTTATTTGTGCATATTTAAACGGCGCTGAATGGAGAGAGACATTGTTTCCACTCGCTCCATCCAACTCCCGCTTTAAGCCAACTGCTTACTCCAAAAGTAGCAAAATTACCCCATTAACAATGAAAGAAAATAACAAGCTGAAGGAAATCTGTGTCAGTTCGAAGAAAATGCACACGCAGAGGCTGTGAAGGCAAAGTCACCTTTGTGTTCTCTCTTACCCACTCTGCACTTACCTAACCAGGATTCTTCAACACCAATTTTTATAAAAATGTATTTTTTTAAGAGATAATATTTACATGAGCTCAGAAGAAAAATAAAACAAACCCAATGACCATCCTGGATGCCTTAATGCTGGCAGGAAAAATGGCAGGATGGATTCTCCGTCCATCTTAGATTGACAGAAATAGTGCCAGAGTTTTCAGCTCCATAAAACCTGCAGCTCTGAAAGCAGACTCTAAAAACCATTCCAGCTTGCTTGATTTTATCTTTTTTAGCTCATTTTATTTGAGAAACCTCGTGTATGATTTGCAGTGTTTGCTTTCAAACCCAGGGTCGGTGCAGCTTTTGAATAAGGGAAGCTGCAAGTAGTTAAGTATCTGAAAAGAAGCTCTTTCTGGTTTTAATTACCCCCTTCTACATCCTGTGTGAAAGATTCTTTCCAGATATGTTTTATTCACGCAGGGGTTTAAACTGAATGAAGAGGCTTTGCCATAGCTCGCTCTTCCCCTTTGATACAAAAGGTCGGGAACACAAGGCATAGAAAGGGAAGAGTATGAAAAATATGAAGTTCAACACTACTCATCCAAAATTTACAGCGTGGAGGTGCTTAAAGAAACACCAAATTGGAAGGACATTTGTATTCAGGGGAAGACTGTGCACAGATTTCTGTCTCGGCCTGAAATTCCACATTCATTCTGGAATCTGTAGAGTCCTCAGCAGCAGCTTCATTTGGGATTACCCCAACACGGGGCTTTTCACAGCCTTTATTGCCCCTCTTCCCCAAGCCCCGACATCCTCAGCATCTCAGCCCGTTAACAGCTCACAAGCACCCACTAAGCTAGTGCTGAGTTGAACTTTCAAAGCAGGTTAAAATCGGGCAGACAGTTTGACTCCTTAATTTGTAGCAATCTGAGAGCAATTAAGCAGTCACACATCTAATTACTAACAGCACATCTTAAAACGTTTCTATGTAGCTTTCCTGCAACTGAATGAAAGAACAGCAACATAAAGACACTGAGCCCCGACACCTGGATCAATACCCGAGGGGTGACAAGAAACGACAACATTTCTTTTAGTTTAGCAACAGAAACTCCAAACGTTTGTCATCGCATCCACCTAAACAAAACCCAGACTCACCGAGACGCCTCTGCCACTGGACAGCTACTCCCAAAGCTGAGCCTCCTCTCCAACTCCTTCCAGGGAAACTTTTAAGCAGAGGCTCGCTCCTGAACCTAGAGAAGCGTTTGTTTCCCTCCCAAATCACTGCCTTTCCACGCAGCAGGGCAGGACATTTCCCCCAGCAGATGCACTGAGGAGCAATCAGGGAAGGTTTGCATTGCTGCTTTTAATCTGCTCGTGAAACGCTCCTCATTTAAATGCCACGAGCACCCAAAACCTCCAAGTATTCTCCCTTTCTGCACTCAGCCGACCATCCCCACCACCAACCAAACAACCCTGCCAGCCTCTTCACCTGCCACTGAGCACTAAAACGCCCGTGCTACACATACAGCAAGTGCCACTCCAGCGCGGAAAAGCAGGATACCCACCTTATGGCAGCCCGGGTAGGTTGCCATGGTGTTGAGGGTAGAGGTGCTGGGATTCTTGCTGGTGCTGGCCATGATGTTCTGGATCTGCGTGAGCTCCTGCCTCAGCACCTGCTTCTGGTGGAAGCTGAACGCCGGGTGGTTGGATGCCATGGTGAAGAGCAGCAGGAACTCATCCCCCGTGCGGCCCTCGTTGAGCTGCAGCCCGTAGTTGTTGATGACCGAGTCGATGTGGGTGAGGGTGCGGAACAGCACCCCGGCGGCCTCGCGGTGGGCAGAGCCGAGCAGCGCCAGCGAAACCAGCAGCTTGCTGCGCACCACCTCGTCCGTCAGGTTGGTGAGGCTGCCCAGGTCCGCCGGGTTGTTGGCCTTGATCTCGGAGTCGCGCAGGGAGTGGTAATCCTTGCGGGCCAGGTCCTCCAGGCAGGCGCCCAGGAAGCGCAGCTCCAGCGGGATGCACAGGTCCAGGAGGCCGCACAGGAACTCCACGCGCTGCGGGGAGGGCAGCTCGGAGAACCAGCGGTACACGCCGTCCCGCTGCAGCCGCGGGCACCGCTTCTCCACCATCGTGCCCCGCGCCCCGCCGGGGGCTCGCACGCCCGGCCTGGGGCAGCCCCGGGCGGGCAGGGCCGGGCCGGGCCCCGCTGAGGGCGGC
>VWZD01013565.1:107118-127027 GCA_013396695.1 Sakesphorus luctuosus
CGGGGTCTGGGGGCTTGTCAATTTCCCCTTAGCCCCGCCCCCGGCGCTGATTGGTCGGAGGAGCCCTTAAATACGGGAGGGGCGGGAGCAGGCGTCTTTTGTGTGGGGCCGCTCGTCGGCAGCGGGTGCGGCGTGGCCGTGGGTGTCCCACTGTGGGGAAGCTTTCAGGGGCAGAGACCCTGATCAGGGCACGGCCGTGCCTTGCTGACCCCGCAGAGGGAGTGTGATGAGGGATTGGAGCTTGCCCGCCCCTCACAGCTGTCCCTGCAGGCTGCAGAGGGGCCTCAGGGCCCACCCTGGCTGACCCCAGGCCGTGTGGGTCCCCCTGCCCTCCTGCCTCATCTCCACCACGGCAGGTGCTTGTCCTGTCTGTCACTGACTCAAAGTGCCGCTCGGGCTCTTTGCTGGCTCCAGTGTGGGGCAGTAGGTGCCTTTTCCCCCACTCTTCAGTCAAACCCCCTTATGGCTACAACTCCGTCGTTCCTCAGCCTTTGTTTTGGGATGGCACAGATCCCCAGGGATGCTGTCAGGGTGGTGATGGCAAAGCCCCGACAAAGCTTTTGGCGCCAGCATCGCCTGTGCCACCACCACCCCAACCCTCTGCTTCAGGTTGTCTTTAAATACCTTGTGGAAACAAAGCAGACACTGCAGACCTCTCAGAATGGTAATTGCCCCACACATTCCCACTCTGAACTGGGATCCTGGCTGAGGGCAACGCAGCAATGCCCATTTTGTGGCAGCAATGCCCATTTTGTGGCAGCAATGCCCATTTTGTGGCAGCTCTGCCAGCCTCTGGTTTGCCTGCAGATTGCACGGATGGCATCCAGGAGCCAAGAGGCAGGGACACAATCCCTATTTTCCATAGGCTGTTTGGCCAGACTGCACATCAGCTGGATAAATGACACGGGTGAAGATCTTTTAAGTGGGACAAGCCAGGAATAACACTTTTAAACGCAGCCCCAGGCAGGCAACAAATGAATCCAGACTTGATTTTTTTATGAGTCTAATCTTGGAAGATGGACCGTGTGCTTTATTTTCACAAGTGCAATTTTGCTGCGCTGCCAATAAACAGGAGGCCCAACACTGATGTTTTTAGAGGCAAAATTGCATTTTGTCTTGAGTTGATCTTTATGGGATGCACAGACGCCCAAACGCAGGCAATGAGTTGTGTGACCACTCGTGTGGGTGTTGCAGAAGAGAGAAAAGCTCATTCCTTTGGGTGAGGGTTTATTGGAAATCTCATTATACACCTTGCCAAGACGAACGGCTGCACCACAAAAAATTCCAAATGCTGGTAGTTTATCCTTTTTTATTTCCCTGTGGAATATTGCGAACCATCAGCTGCGTTTATTGAAGTCCCACTGAAATGCAAGATTAAGCAGGGGGAGGACTCTGGGCTTGCATAATGTCATATATTGTAAAGACACACAACCCCTCCTCTGTTGCAGATCCCGCTGTGAGAGGGTCCTTGAAAATCCCACAGTCTCTCTGTGTCCTTTCCTTGCAGTGATCCGTCATCGAGTGCAAACCATATGTGCTTCCTTTTCCTGCCGTGCCCAGTATTGTCCATTGGAGGAAGGGATATGTGGAAAACAGAGGAAGTGCTCTCAGTCCCTTAGGAAAAATCTGCATTGAATTCTATCCAGCACGGGCCAGGCAGTTGCTGTGAGGATGACGAGTTCTTTGGTGGCCTTTCTGCTTATATTGATGTCTTTATCCATGCTGAAAGCACATCCTTTATCCACTAATCCCTCCTGAAAGCACCACGCTGTGCTCAAAGTCAGCTTTCTGTACCAAGGTGAACGTTTAAACTTCTCTGCTCGGGAACCAGGTCTAAGCCTGAGCCTAAATAAAAGTTTGAATGAGAATTTTGCTGCTAAAGAGCAAGTCTGTGGTTTGCAGCCAGAAATTGTCTCCAATGCCAGACAGCAGGACAAACCAATCTGAAGTGTAATATATGAACTGGGAGCCTTTTCTCTGATTAGAAGTGGCTTTGGGTGAAGTCTGAGGAAACCAGGAGGAGCGTGACATATAACTCTGTCCCCAGGAATTCCTGGTGAGCCAGCAGGCAAAGCAAGGAATGCCCTCAGCGAGATAAATCAGCGGTGTGAGAGCTCCTGTTACCGACACAGCGGGCGGGGACTGAAGGTCGTGCCGGGGTGTCCCTTCTGTGCGTTCCCTGCACAGCCCTCGGGACACCGAAACTGGGTCCTCCTTTCCTCCCCACATCACCCTGTTTCCTACGTGCTGTCCCTGAAAATCCTCTTTGTGCACCCTTGGGACAACTGGGGAAGTTTCCTTGCTGGAATAATCAATAAATAATAACTCAGAGTGAAGATATTGTCCTCTTCTTGTATTTTCAGAGTGTGCAGAGGCTGTTTCTGGGTGGGATGGGAGAGGTTCAGCTCTTCAACACTGCTTCAGTTCTCACCTGCTGGTTCAAGGGTCTGAGTTCTCCTACTTGGGTTTCCTCAATCCTGTTAAACCAAGGACCGTGGCTGAAGTGATTCTTTTCCTTCAGAGACAACACGGCCAAATCCACCCAGATAATTTCTTCTTCGTGTGAGTCTGACTGGCATGTCCAAAAGCCTATAAAAATGAATTGAAATAATTCAGTGTGAGGTGGGTGGCTGAGTCCAGTGTGAAAGGACTTTATATCCATCCACAGAGTCAACAGAGATGAGAATCTCTACCACGGAAAAGAGAAGGGAGTTTTGTTTGGGAGGCTGCTGGTTAAAAGGCCAGTGGTGTTACCCAAATCCATCCCATGCTCAGTGCTCCCAACCCACAGGACTCCTCCACAGGGACCTTTTCAGAGCTTTTTCCCATCCCATTTAGGAGCCTTTAGGGGTCTGTTCTGCACTTACAAAAACCTCTGCTCATTTAATGACACATTTGACATTTAAAACCTCCTAAATGTGGCTGAAATCTTGGTGCTTCTGCCAGAAATTCAGCCTGGAAATTCCAAGTCTTCTACCAAAACAACTCCAAAAGCCATAAATGAACCCACTGCTGGTTTGGGTATGAGTCAGCTGTGATGGGCACCCTTCCTTGGTGTGGGTTCCAGCCAAGCCAGCGTTCCCTCTTTTGGGGATGGAATGCTTTCCCAGGATGATCTGCTGGGAGAAAGCCCACTGTTGTACATGGATGTACCTAAAGCCTGACAGACCAGTGCTGTGTTGTTTGGAGTGGGACCTCTGTGGACTTTCACCCTGGAGCTGCTGCCTCCTTTTCATAGAATCACAGAATCATAGAATGGATTGGGTTGGAAAAGACCTCCGAGATCATCAAGTCCAACCCTTGGGCCAACTCCAGTCCCTTTACCACATCATGGCACTCAGTGCCACGGCCAAGCTCAGCTGAAAAACCTCCAGGGATGGGGAATCCACCCCCTCTCTGGGCAGCCCATTCCAATGCCTGAGCACTCTCTCTGCAAAGAATTGTTTTCTGGTATCTGCTCCTTTCGTGCTGCTCTGTGCCACCTCCTCGCATTCCCTCTGCTCTATCCCACCTCTCCCAAATTTCCCACTGCTGCTCATCCCCTGCTTTCCAAAACCTTGCTCCTTTCTGCCGTTCTGAGCTGCCCGATCTCCTCCTCTCCCGTTCCTCCCCAGCCTCGCTGGAATCCTTTGATTCTGCGGCTCCACCCCAGCCTCCTCCTCCTCCTTTCCTGCCGGGATGCGGTGAGTGACAGGAGCAAGAGCATTTCGTGCCTCTGCGCCGCTCCACGGAAGGGAAAGATAAATATTGCTATTGCATGTTCGCTCAACTACTTCAGTAATCACGGGTTATTTCCTGCAGGGTTTCGCGCAGATGCTGGAATTGGAGCTCTTGGGTTTGAAAAAACAAACAAACCCGAGCTTTGAAGCGCATAGAAAAATATCACGTGGACTTTGGGAAAAGGGAAAAAAAAAAGCCCAGAAAGCGGCCAGATGTCGGGCCCGCAGCATCCCTCGCAAGTGCTGAAGCGGGTGGGTTTGGGCAGGGTGGAGGAGAGAAAAGGTGTCCTTGCGGGGACAGCAGGACGAGCAGGATGGATGAGAGGCTGGCAGGGATGGGGGGGGTGTGTGTGCCCGAGTGTCACTGCCCTCTGCCGATGGACTCCGGCAGGCGCACAGTGCCTTTAAACACAGGTTTTCCAGGTTTTTATCCAGCTGGAGGCGTAAGAGATAAGATAAGCTCACCTCTCCCTGAACAAAGATTCCCCCTCTATCACCATCCTGCCTCAGAACTGGAGGTGTCAGTCACCCTTGCCCGTGTCCCCGGTGTCCCTTCCCCATGGGCACAGCACTGGCACATCCCTCCTTGGTCCAGGCAGATCTTCTGGCTTTGCAGGGTTCCCTGTGGGACTTGTTCCAGTGTGAAACCCCCCAGTCCCTGCCTGCCAAAGCCCCTGTCCCAGCTCCCTTCCCTCACTCCTTGCATCCATCTCAGAAGGTGCTGCTGAAGAAACACTCCTGGGTTTGCCCACCTTTCCCTGCCCGTGCCCTGGCCTGTCCTGCTCTGTGTGGCTGCAAGGACGGGGATGTCTCTGCTGAAGCTGCAGCCTCCCTGCCCACACCACCCCATCCCAGGGCAGCTGTTCCCTCTGGATTCCTGACTCTGAGGGTTTCCTCACTTAAATCTTACCCCACTGAAGTCACATTTTGGGTGACTCTACCAAACAAGGGATGTGCAGCAACCCAGTGTGGAGTTGTCCTTCCCAACCCACAGGCTGATTCTAACCCTCATCCATTACACAATGTTAATTTACTCTTTGCTAGAGCCAAAACACTTTAGAGCTGGAAAGGAAAATCTGGAAGTATTTACTTGATTATTGCAGTGACATTCCTTGGGGTGTTTTCACATCATTTCCCTCCCCTCGTTGCCTTTGGTCAGTATTCCAATAACCAGCTAGATCTGCTTAAAATGCTTGAGGAGAAAGCACCAGGAAGAAAAGGAAAGTGCCCAAGTATTTACTGAATATGAATGTAGAGTTCAGTGTTTTTTGCAACATTTGAAATTCGTGCTGCACTTGGTTATAGAAATATCAGTTTGAGCAAGAATGCTGGAATGGTTTGGGTTGGAAGGGAACTTAAAGACCATCTTGTTCCACCCCTTCCACCAGCCCAGGTTGCTCCAAGCCCTGTCCAACCTGGCCTTGGACACTGCCAGGGATGGGGCAGCCACAGCTTCTCTGCCCAACCTGTGCCAGGGCCTGCCCATCTCCACAGGGAAGAATTTCTCCCTAATATCCCATCTAACCCTGCCCTCTGGCAGTGGGAAGCCATTCCCCCTTGTCCTGTCCCTCCATCCCTTGTCCCCAGTCCCTCTCCAGCTCCCCTGGAGCCCCTTTAGGCTCTGGAAGGGGCTCTGAGGTCTCCCTGGAGCCTTCTCTTCTCCAGGTGAGCCCCCCCAGCTCTCCCAGCCCGTCATTAGGGAGCTGATGTCACCTGTCCCACCTGCAGGTCCCCCACTCAAACCCTTCAGTGCAAACTCCCAATATTTACATGTTGTGATGCTGGAATTGCACACTGGGGATGATTTCCTCAAGAAACCCACAAATAACTCCTGAATGACAACCAAAATGAGAAAATTGGGATTGGTTCATGGGCAAGTCATGAATAGAAACAGATGAAATTAGCTGAATGAACTGTTCATTATGCATTATTCAGCCAGCTGCACTAATTAGTGCCTTAAGGACTGTTTCTGTTCCCACTGCAGCCAACTCCAAACTCCTTTTGATTTCAGTGGGAGCAGGACAGAGCCCTCAGAGGATGGGCCTGGTGCCTGCTTCTTCTGCAATGCCTTATGTTTTCTTTTTTTTTACTATTTCTTACTAATTCCAACTTTGTGTGTCTTCTATTAAAAAGGATTCTAAAATGTCCTGTGTGATGACCAGTTAATTGCAGGAAAAGAGACATCCCATCAGTCCCAGAGCATGTGTCTTATGCCCAATGTGTTCTCTGAAGGGGAAGGTTTTTCGTGTCTTCCTCTGCTTTGCTTTTCTCCAGACTAAATGGTCCTGAGGAGGAGAGAAGCTTAAAAGCCCTCTGGAAAACACAATCAATCCAGAAATGTCACTAGAGCAGAAGGTACTGGAATTAAATATTTGCACTCTGAGCCCAGAAATTGCAGCTGGGCATTTAACATTATTTTTTTTTACTGTATATGGACAATAGTTGTGATATTTCTTCCCCACTAAAAATTCCTACAGCTCTGAGTGTGGCAATGTTAGAAAAAAACACCAGTTCAAAGTGGTGCCTCTGTCAGAGACTTTCATCAATAGCAGATCTCCACCAAACCACTTACTAGGGACCAGAATAACATGTTTCATGTCCTTCTTTTCTCACCATGAGAACACCTTCAAGAGAAACAAAACCTGATCCTGGTGTGGCTCATGAGAGGCTCCAAAGACCTTCTGCTTCCTGCTTTATTCTGGGTTGCAAAGGCCATAAATTTGGAGAGGCACAACTGCAGACCATTATCCACATAATTTTTCCAGCTGGTGATAAGGCCAGAGAGAACCCAGATGGATGTTCAGATCTCAGGCTGAACTTGAAAGCATCACATTTAAATGAGTTATTCCAGTCCTGCTGCAGAGTCCTCTGTCCCCCCAGCCCAAGGCAGAGGTGTCTTCCATGGGGACTGTGTAGGGAGTTGCTGGCCAGAGGGCATTTTCCCAATTCTATAGGCTCATAAAAGTTTTCACAGAATCATAGAATGGATTGGGTTGGAAAAGACCTCCGAGATCATCAAGTCCAACCCTTGGGCCAACTCCAGTCCCTTTACCAGATCATGGCACTCAGTGCCACGGCCAAGCTCAGCTTAGAAACCTCCAGGGATGGTGAATCCACCCCCTCTCTGGGCAGCCCATTCCAATCCCTGAGCACTCTCTCTGCAAAGAATTTCCACCTGATCTCCCACTTCAATTTCCCCTGGCAGAGCTTGAGCCCCCCGTGCCCCCTTGTCCTATTGCTGAGTGCCTGGGAGAAGAGACCAACCCCCAGCTGGCCACAACTTCCCTTCAGGCACTTCCAGACAGTGCTGAGGTCACCTCTCAGCCTCCTCTTCTCCAGCACAAACACCCCCAGCTCCCTCAGCCTCTCCCCATAGGACTTTTGCTGGATTTTGTCTATCCTTGTAGTACCAGAGATCATTTTCCTCCCAGTTCCTGGATCCCTTGGTGAGCAGCACCAGTGCAGCTCCATGTGCTGCTGGTGAGTTTCTACCCCAGCCTGACCTGATGTGGAGCTGTTTCAGGTTTTCTCCCCAGCAATTCAGTAAAATTCCCTCCTGGGCAGGGAGCAGAGGAAGTACCACCAGCTCATCCTGGAGGAATCTCCACAGCCCCACTCTGGGCTTCTCTCCACAGACTGCCTAAAATGGATATAAAGGAGCCTCGGCGTGGAATTTATTTTCTTCCTAAGACCATCCTTAAAATAACAAACACCAGCAAACTGGTGACATGTGGGACATCTGTTTGAATAACATGGGCCTTCTGTTTGTAATAGAGGAAACTCCAAATAACTCTTTGATTTGTGTTTCCTTTCTCCTCCTTCCTCGTCTCCTCCTCCTCACTACCGTATACAAATCTGTTCTGCGAGCTCACAACCAGCTCCCTCTCCCCTGACCAGCTTGTTTTGACGCCATCTGATAGTTATTTAATTTCCTCTTCGCTTCTAACACAGCTAATATTTATCTTTCCTCATGGGATTGCGCCTTTGTTTACACGCTGATGTCAGGGGTAAGGGCAGCGCTTTTTTGGATCCAGCAGACCGAATTCCTGCCCTCTGACTGCGTCTCATGGAATAGCATCTTCCCTGCGGGTGGTCCAGGGACCGGGACCGGAGCAGAGATGGGCATTAAAAGCTGTGTTTAAAGTCAGCACGGGCAGACATCCCTTTCCAAAGGGGGCTGTGGAGCCAGCGGGGCCGCTGGTGTGGAAGGGAAGGTTCCATCTTCATCAGGCTGTTAAAATCTGCCTCCTTAATTGCTTCCCCTGATTGCCATCTCTCCCTCCTTCTTATGGCAGCACGGAGTTTCAACAGAGGCAAAAAGTGCACCATTCCCAAGGATCCGTCTGGAAAGGCAGGACCTTCCCAGGTGCCTTTTCCCTTTGTTCAAAGCCACGCTCTAAACTGACTTAGGAACCATCTTTTCCTCATTAAATTTGTTTCCTTTCAGCGCTGCTCCTTTCCCTTCATTACCACATGCAATTTTTTTTTTTTGAAGCCCTCATGGCTAATATCACAACTATAGATCTCAGGGTTATTTATAGCCCCAAACTCCGCAGAGAGCTGTGTGTCTTGTTGCTGTGGAAACTGGGATTCTAAAAGTAAGAGGATGTTAAAGGGATTTTAGAAGAGACCTGCTGAATTTCAGCACTGGCTCTCGCTTCCAGAGCTCTGTGTTTGACTGTGCCTTAAACTTATGGGTAAAATACATCCGAGGGTCTCAGCTGCCCCTTGGGAATACTGGGAACACTGGGCCTCTATGGGTTTTATGATCTGGCACATCACAGCCTGGTTTTCACTCTCTGTTGTGAGACAAAAGATGCGCAGGTGGCTCTGGGGGTGCCCATGTCTTGGTGTCAGCAATGGCACATTTGCCAGGCTTGAGCCAGTCTGCTTTTTTTTTTTTTTTACCCCCATATTCATTGTTTTGGGGAGCCATTTGCCAAGGAAAATACCACCTTAGGTGCTGCTGAGTTTGTAAACATCCTGCATGTTGCAGCCAATCATGGAATTATGGAATGGTTTGGGTTGGAAGAGATCTTAAAGCCCATCCAGTGCCACCCCTGCCATGGGCAGGGACACCTCCCACCAGCCCAGGTTGCTCCAAGCCCTGTCCAGCTTGGCCTTGGACACTCCCGGGGCTGGGGCAGCCACAGCTTCTCTGCCCAACCTGTGGCAGGGCCTGCCCACCCTCACAGGAAAGAATTCCTTCCCAATATCTAAACCTATTCCCTTTCAATTTGAAGCCATTCCCTCTTATTCTATCCCTACAGTTCCTGGTGAAGAATCCCTCTCCAAGGACTGGTCCAAGCTCTTCTCCAGAGCTTTGAGACTGGCATGGATTAGCACTTTCTGGAAATTAGATCTCATTGTATTAAGCAGTTATTTAAATTATTGTCTCTGGGTGTGTTGTGTAAAGGACAAGAGTGTCATTGATGGGTTGGGTCCCACTTTGTGCCCTGCTCCTCCCCTGGCGTCAGCAATGGGCAGACTCTCACGTGGCAGAAGTGCCATGTTTTACCTGGGACAGGGATCTCACTGGGCCACCCATGGAAAAGCCAATCCTCCCCCATGATCCCTCCAGGGATCCTCAGACTGAAGCCAAGCTCCTGATAAGATGCCAAAAGCCACCAGTGTGCCACCCCCTCTGCCTGCCTGGCTGGCTGAGCCTGGCAATCCTCACAGGAATGCTGTGCCTGCCACCACCCAGGCTTTACCCAGGCCTTTAACTGCCAGGTGTCCCCTCCACCCGGGGACAAATCCCTGGACAGCTCTGCCAAAGGGCTGAGTGCTCACCTGGCTATGGGTGGCACTTTCTAGCAAGAGCTAAGCTTTAAAAATACCTTATAATCCAACCAGGAATTCTGTTTACAAACCAGCCCCAGAGCCAAGACCAACCTGGGAAGAGATTTGAGGTGCTTCCAGGACATCAAACTTTGAAAAACATCCTGGAAAATGCCATCCTACTGATGTGGCCGAGGGAGAAAGGGAAGGACAGGCAGTGTAACATGACCATCCCACCAGCATGTGCCTTAAATTGCCAGACAAGGCACAAATGTCAGAGCTGATCAGCTCCTGCCGTGCATTTCCATAAGTAAAGCAGCAATCCCTGTGTGCAGTGGGTTCCTGGGACTGGGGGGATGGCCAGGCAGCCTCTCCCTGCCCAGAGCAGCCCTGGCATTTGCTCAGCACGCTCCCCAGGTCCGTGCTGGCTGCGAGTTACTGCTGGGAGATCACTTCAAAAATAGCAAGGCAGGAGCCAGGACTCTCAGAGCGAGGAGACGGTGATTCAGTGACTGAGCTTTTCCATTAGAGGGTGCCAGGAACCTACTGTTGCTGCAGACCCCGGGAAGCATGGAAAATGGAACTTTGTCCTGGACATTTTGGGACCAGGAGAATCCATACCCATTTTTGGACCCGTTTTTGTACTGCCCAACCGGGTCAGCTGAAGTAGAATCATAGAATCATGGAATAAACCTGAGTTGTGGTGCAGCTGCAGGGGGGACACTGCTGCTAACACATGGAAAGAGCAGGATGAAGTCTTGGACCAGGAGATCTCTTTGTCCTGGCCCAGCTTTAGCAGACCCTGAGCCACTTGCCTGTCCAGCACCAGGCTCTTCTGGAGCACGTGGATTTCTGGTGGCCAAGTTAATGAGGGGATAAGAACCTTCCTGGGATCAGTGGCTGGAAAGCTACAGGTGATGGTAGAGAGGGGAATGGGAAGGGAAAGGTATCACGTCTACATCCCAAAGCCCAGCACTGCTTGTCTCTGACAGCTTTTCCCGTGGACTTCAGCTCCGTGTTTAGAGCTGTCTGCTCCTGTCCCAGGGAGTGGGTGGTTCAGAGCAGGTGGGCTGAAGGGCCACCCTGAGCCCCCCCAGCAGGACTGATCCTTGCTTTCCTCACTGGGATCTCAGCGTGGAGCAGGAGCAGCAGTGCCTTGCCCAGGTGGGTGAGGGCTGTGCCAGCAGCCAGCACACAGCCTGTTTCTCTCCCTGGTTTTTGGAGGCATCTAGTCCTTCTGAACCCAAAAATTAGCATCATGTGTCGGCAGTCTGGAGCACTCTGATTTCATGGGATGGGAATAGCAGGATCCTGGGATGCAGTCACATCCTCGTGGGAAGAGCCACCGACGGATGGTGTCATCTTACATTGCTGGGGTGTCTTTCTTCCCAAAACGATCCTGAAGCATTTTGTGGGAGTAAATATAAACCAGAGGTATTTGTGAAGGAGGATGGGGTGGGATCCATGGCTCGGAGAAGCACAGCTCAGCAGTTTGGGATAGGAAGGGAAGAAAGGACATCTGACTCCATGGGAGGGAGCGCAGGCCAGCAGAGGGTACAGAGCAGCAACTGGCAAACCTGGGGCTGGGCCAAGCAAATAAACATAGGAAATGCTTGAGACTGATGAGAACCACGGGCAGCCTGCTCTGGTTTAGAGAGGTTTTTCTGGGACACTGGAACAGATGCCTGTTGCAGACAGAGCGAGATCCCAGCCCAGCTCAATCCCTCACTGACTTCAGCTGGGCCAGCATTTCCTTGCAGATGGTTCTGCTTTTTCCCAGGATGTGATTCCCCCTTTTTGGGACATATCCCTCTCCCACCCTCTGCCCAGCAGGCAGAGCAGGCTGGGGTGCTTTGGGAGGTTTGTACAGTGATTTAGGGATGGATTCTGTCAGGGCTGAGTGCTGCCAGCACGTCAGGAGGAGCAGAGGCTGCTCTGCAGCACTCCAGGGCTGTGTGTAAGCATTTAGGATCGATACATCCAGAGCTGAAGTCCAAATCTGAGTGCTCAGCAGCTCTGCTAATCAGTTGGGTGCCTGCATGCAGATGGAAATCCAGTTCCTTCCAAATTCTCCCTTTCAACAAATAACTTGGAAGCTTTTCAATCCAGAGTTTGACTTGGGCCCCTTAGTTTATAAGTTCAGACCCCTGTAAGTCCTTCAGTTTCCTGATGAACATGCAGGGCCTGGGATGTTTGAGACAAGTGACAAATTGAAGCAGGTCTTCGTTTGGCATCATCTTTCAGCCTGAGATCTCCATAACTAACCATCCAAAACTCACAGGGTCTTGAAAATCCTGGTAATCATGAAGGAATTTTGGAGGGAAGGGTCAAGTAATACTGGTAAATATGAGCAGAGGGTAAAGGAGAGTGTTTGTGAGAAGAAGAGCATTTCTAGGAGGTGGAAACCCAAGGGAGATTGTATTCCTGGCTGGAAATGAAGCTGGGTAAGAACTGAATGAGGTGGAGGGCAGGGAAGGTGGTTCCCAGCTGGGATTTTCCAGCTCCTGGGCTCCTGTTTCAGCAGGACCAAGGTGTGCATTCCATCCCTGTGGAATTCTGAGCCCCCTCATGTTCCCATCCCTGCTGTCTCTGACAGTGACAGCTCCGTTAATCTGGTTTAGAATCCTCAGGGCTTGGTTTCTGAAAGTCTCACTGTTCTGGGGCGACGTTCCTTTATCCCTCGCCCTTTCTTTTCCTCCTGGATTATCCCATGTTAATAGGTCCCATGTAATGCAGCCTGTTATTAACTGCTCCTGAATCCTGCTTGCTGATTCCTTAAGCAGATCTCAAAACCCCATGAATCTGGCTTTGACTTTTGTGGAGGTTTGGTTTGTGCTTTGCTTTTTTTTTTTCCTTTAAACATGAAACATGTAGGAAAACTTTCTATTCCAGCTTTTGGGAAGCAAAGGAATTTCCCATGTTTTGACAGCCCAGACGTGCTATTCCAGACTGCAGAGTGTATGTGTTTAAATCCCTACAAAACAGGCTGTAAGAAAGAAACCTTGTCGGAAAACCTGCATCAAGTAAGGAATAAATCCTTCCACAGATCTTTATCTGCCCAGAAAAAGGTCCTTGGCTGCCCATGTGTGATAATATTTCCTAAGGAAAGAATATGAGAAACGTCAACTTTTTACATCACTATTTCTTCTCACTTCACTGAGAGACATTTCTTCTTTGTTATGAATTATAAATCTCTATTGCTACAGTCCAAACAATTCTGGGAACTTCTGCCACTGGCTTTCTGAACCCAGGGAAATTCACTGTCCTTCCCGTTTACAGTGCTCAAAGCACTTCCAAACATTCATTATTCACATAGGAATTTGTGCATCAGCATCTCCATTAAACTGAGAGCCTGATCCCTTCTTTCTAATCAGGTGCCAAAAGGCTTGGTGGAGCTTTATTTCCTCCATCAAGAGCAAATCCCAAGGTTCAGGACAGCACCTTTTCCAGAGGGTTAGACCAGAGGGAGTGTGTCCCTTTCTGACTGTGGTTGGGTGACAGCAGAGGTGCTGCCTTTGTGTCACCTCTGGCTGGTCCCTGCCTCAGTGTCCCCCTTGGTGAGCTCAGATATTCACATTCAGCACATTGGGAGAAAAAAAAAGCCATTTTGGCCAATACTTGCAATGCTCAGCTGCTGAAGCTTTTATGAATCACAGAATCCCAGGATGGTTTGGGTTGGAAGGGACCTTAAAGACCATCCAGTCCCATCCCTGCCATGGGCAGGGACACCTTCCACCAGGCCAGGTTGCTCCAGGCCCCGTCCAACCTGGCCTTGGACACTTCCAGGGATGGGGCAGCCACAGCCTTAACTCCTCTGGGTTGTGAGAATTTTCAGAATTACAAAAAAAGTGACTTTCTGTAGCTGTTAAGAAATGCCAGAAAAAAACCAATACCCCAAATGCCCCCAAAGCAAAAAAGTACCATCTTAGTTGTTCATTTTATTAATCTCCTGCAGGTGGAAACCTGTCTCAGGGCTTGAGCTGGGACAGAGGGAGCAGACATGTGTTTTGCTGCGAGGTTTGGCAAAGCTTTGGGGTGTGACCCTTCCTGGGTGGGCAGGGTGAGCTCCACATCAACTCTGGTGAGGCCACACCTCGAGTGTTGTGTTCAGTTCTGGGCCCCTCAGTTGAGGAAAGAGATTGAGGGGCTGGAGCGGGGCCAGAGAAGAGCAACGAGGCTGGAGAAGGGAGTGGAGCACAAGTGCTGTGGGGAGAGGCTGAGGGAGCTGGGGGTGTTCAGCCTGGAGAAGAGGAGGCTCAGAGGTGACCTCAGCACTGTCTGGAACTGCCTGAAGGGAAGTTGTGGCCAGGTGGGGGTTGGTCTCTTCTCCCAGGAACCAGCAGGAGAACAAGAGGGCATGGGGTTAAGCTCTGCCAGGGGAGGTTTAGGTTGGATATCAGGGAGAAGTTCTTTGCAGAGAGAGTGCTCAGGCATTGGAATGGGCTGCCCAGAGAGGGGGTGGATACCCCATCCCTGGAGGTTTTTAAGGTGAGACTGGCTGTGGCACTCCGTGCCCTGGGCTGGTGATCACAGTGGGGTTGTATCAAGGGTTGGGCTTGATGAGCTCAGAGGTCTCTTCCAACCCAACTGATTCTATGATTCTGTGATTTTGTGATTCCATGATTCCATTATTCCATGATTGTATGATTCCATGATTCCATGATTCCATGATTCTGTGATTCTACTCCTGCAGCCCTTCCCATCACGGGGAGGAGCAGCTTTGCTGGTGGCAGGGATGGAGATGCCCCCAGCCTGCCAGGCCATCCTCCAGGCAGGTTCCTTCCCCTCCCATGATGTCAGCCTCGTGCCCTGCCAGCCCCAGCGGGAGCACACGGTGACAGATGTCCCATCACTGTGGGCACCGTGCCCGCCCCGCGGCCTCACATGGCCAAGGCAGAGGCTGCAGAGGAGGGCTGGGTTTGCTTGGGGAGGACTGGCCACCTCGGGGTTATTCACAGCCATCTTTCAGATCTGGAGGTTGGTCACTGTGGGCTTTCTGTGCTGCCAGGGGGTATTCCAGACCTCCATGAGGGTGATCAGGGTGGAAAATACACAGAGATGTGGTGGCTGGGGAAGCCAAAGCCTTCCAAGGTGGAAAATACACAGAGATGTGGTGACTGGGGAAGCCAAAGCCTTCCAAGGTGGAAAATACACAGAGATGTGGTGGCTGGGGAAGCCAAACCCCTCCAGGGTGGAAAATACACAGAGATGTGGTGACTGAGGAAGGCAAAGCCCTCCAGATAAGGAGATTTGCCACCTGGGGTGAGACAGGCAAGGAAGGGCCACTCAGTGGTGCAGGTTGTGTCTTGCTTGAGAAGGAACTGGGATTTATCATAGCAAAGAGCTCGACACACATTTATTGTAGGATGATCCAGTAAAATTAAAGGGCAAGGGAGACATTCTGGGGGGAAATCATGTTGGTTTTCCTTTGTTTTATTTTTCAGCTTCCAAAATCACAGTAGGCCAAAACTGCCTCTGTTCTACAGCAAACATCACAGAGGGATGGAGGAGGGAAGGAGGATGGGAGGCCACCACCTGCAGAGCCATGTGCTGCTCCTCTTCTCCTTGCAGGACAGATCCTTTTTGGGCCCTCGCATGGGGCAGCAGGTTGGTCTTACGCTTGCTGGTTCTGTTCTCAGCACACAGGAGCTCAAATGTGTTCATCATCCATGGCCATCCACCCATCATCATGGAATGACTTTAACAGAAAGAGAGTAGGTTTATATTAGGTATTGGGGAGAAGTTCTGCCCTGTGAGGGTGGGCAGGCCCTGGCACAGGTGCCCAGAGAAGCTGTGGCTGCCCCATCCCTGGGAGTGTCCAAGGCCAGGTTGGACAGGGCTTGGAGCACTCTGGGCTGGTGGGAGGTGTCCCTGCCCATGGCAGGGGGTGGGACTGGATGGTCTCTAAGTTACCTCCCAACCCAAACCATTTTGGAATTCTGTTTTATGATCCATCTACCAGTTTATCTAAACCTGCAGCACTGTGTGATTTCCCCCAGCCCCAAAGCCAAATTACCTGAATTACCTGCTCATCTTTCTTTGCCCTTGCACACCCCTGCCCTCTCTGCATCAGCCTCCCCTGCTTTGTGCCTTCCAGCTGGTTCCAGCCCCATTCCTTCTCTCCTGGAAGCTCATGGAGCATCCATGCTGGGGGCAGCTCCCTGCCTGCCTGGAGTTCCCTCTCTCCCCTCAGCTCCTCCCTCCAGGCTGCCTGGTGGGTGCTGAGGAAGATCCAGGCCTGGGGGAAAAGATCCACCTGCCCAGGGGGGAAAAGCACCACAACACCTTTCCTGCTCCCATGTGTTCAGCTGATCAGGATCAGCTCCTCTGCTGCTGTTTTTGTGCCTCTTGATTTCCACACGGAAACTGGCTCTATTTTTACCCGGCCAAAGCTGATTAGATTTGCAGTAATTGGCAGGATAAACAGACACGTCCTGTGTGCAGCAGGTTAATGCGATACAGTCACTGACCACTAAATGCACTCAGCCCATGCCCAGCCCAGAGAAGACAATCAAGGTAATTTATTGTACACATGCCTGTAACATGCCCATTAGCCAGCCCTGCCCTTCCTCTGCCTGCAAACCCATTTCCCCTCTGAGGGTTTCTGCACAATGCCAAGCGTTTCATCCTTTCCCCTCAGCTTCTCACAAACCCCCATTAAACCCAAGGACACGCAGGAGTTTCTCTTTCTGGTTAACCCAGGTCTTGACTTTTGTTGACCTGTGAGATTGTGAGCATTGAAGCAGCCACATATTAAAAAAGAAAAATGCTACTTCCAACTGGCAGGCTGACCTCCTCCAAGGAATGCAATTTCCCACCATTTCCATCACTTCCATGACTTACAATCTCCAGGAAGATTAGCAGCAGTCCTGGTGCTGTAATATCATTCTGCTCTTTAATTGCTTCTTGGGGTAATTTAGCCAGAGATCAAGTAGAGAAGAGGAAACCTGGGCACAACATCAGGTGATGGTGCACTCCTGGAGTTCAATTCGCTGGGGAAGGGAATGAGCAGGAAGCCAAAATGGAAAGAATTCCTGTTTCCAAAGCTGCATATTCCCACTAATGCTGTGAGACCTCAGGAATCCCCTGCTTGCTGGGCTTGGTGGGGGCTGCACCACCTGCTCAGTCCCAGGAGAGACATGGAAGGTGAACCATCAAGAAGGGGGAGAGGTGCCCTGTTATTTAAAAATTTCTGTATCAAGTTTGATCCCATCCCAGAGGGCTTCTCGTCCCTCCAGCTGTGCAGGATCCCACAGCAGCCCCAACTCCTTCCTCTGCTGCCAGAGATGAGATTTTGGGAGAGTCCCACAGTGCAGAGCTCTGAGCTGGTGACAGAGGACAAAACCCTCCTCTTCCCTCCTTCCAGGCTGCTCTGAACCTCTGCATTTACCTCCATGCTGGAGCAACAGACTGGATGTTCAGCTCTCCTCAGTCACAGACTGGGTGAGGCACCCCAATCCTAGAATGGTTTTGGTTGGAAGGGACCTTTAATATCTTCTAGTCCCACCCCCTGCCATGGGCAGGGACACCTCCCACCAGCCCAGGGTGCTCCAAGCCCTGTCCAACCTGGCCTTGGACACTCCCAGGGATGGGGCAGCCACAGCTTCTCTGCCCAACCTGTGCCAGGGCCTGCCCACCCTCCCAGGGAAGAATTTCTTCCTACTATCTAATCTAAATCCCTTCTCTTTTGGTTCAAAACCCTTCCCCCTTGTCCCATCACCACTCTGGACACGCTCTTGCTCACCACTCACTCCCTCTTTCCATCTGTGCATTGAGCCCTCTCAGTTATGCAGTTTTAATCTATTTAATGCAAGCCCTGTTGATTTTGTAATTTTTCCTGATCAATCCACAGCAGGGACCAAGCCAAGGGCTTTGTGGGAGGCTGAGGACATTGCACTGGTGTGATTATCTCTGCCTCACCCCCTCATCACCCCACTGGTGTCAGAGGCTGAGCTCCCCACTGCCCAGATCCCTCAAACCCCTCTTTGCCCCTCATTACACCACCCTTGAGTGTTGTGTTGAGTTCTGGGCCCCTCAGTTGAGGCAAGAGATTGAGGGGCTGGAGCGGGGCCAGAGAAGAGCAAGGAGGCTGGAGAAGGGAGTGGAGCACAAGTGCTGTGGGGAGAGGCTGAGGGAGCTGGGGGTGTTTGTGCTGGAGAAGAGGAGGCTGAGAGGTGACCTCAGCACTGTCTGGAAGTGCCTGAAGGGAAGTTGTGGCCAGGTGGGGGTTGGTCTCTTCTCCCAGGCACTCAGCAATAGGACAAGGGGGCACGGGGGGGCTCAAGCTCTGCCAGGGGAAATTGAAGTTGGAGAGCAGAAAAAACTTCTTTGCAGAGAGAGTGCTCAGGCATTGGAATGGGCTGCCCAGAGAGGGGGTGGATTCCCCATCCCTGGAGGTTTTTAACCTGAGCTTGGCCGTGGCACTGAGTGCCATGATCTGGTAAAGGGACTGGAGTTGGCCCAAGGGTTGGACTTGGTGATCTCGGAGGGCTTTTCCAACCCAACTGATTCCATGATTCCATGATTCTGTTGAATTACCATTTTTTTGCCACGACACCACCCTCCTTTAATTAAGCAGTTCAGTGCCTGTGCTTGCATTAATTGTCCAAGATCCCTCCCAGCCTTACCCACTCCAGGCCGGTGCTGTCCCGCTCGCCCCTCGGGGCGTGGGTGGCTCTGGCTCATTCCCAGCCCTCCGGCACTTCCAGTGGCCGTTCCAAGCCCTGTTGCAAACCCCCATTAACCATCCAGACAGCTCCTTGGCCACGTCCTTTACAACTCTCGCAAGTTACTCAATCTGCTGGTTTAAAATACTGAGCTCCATCAGCTGGCTGCTCTGGGCACTCCTGGAAAGTGTTTCATTGGCATGTTGTCTTCCCCCCCAATACCAGAACAAAACCCTCAGTGAGCATTTCTGCCTTTTCTGTGTTATTGATAAACCTCCAGTTTCTGTGTAGTATTGCCCCACTGCTAATGCAAAGCTCCTCTGCTTGAAAACCTTGGAAAATATCCTTCTGTCTTTAATTTCCCCAGATTCTGAGGTCTATTAATTACAACCAGTTTCCCTTTTCTTCTTTTGGTGTGTTTGTATTTTATGTGTTAGTCTTGGCGGCTCTTTCACTTCCCTTCCAAGTAATGTTGGATATTTTAACAAAGATTTCTCTCTGTGTTGCTGCTTTTTGGGTAAAATATTCTCAAAGGCTTCTCCCTTTCCAACACATTTTTCATTTAAAGTCCTTCTCCAAATTGATCTGACTCGTAATTATTTTCTGATACAGGAAACAGGACCCTTTAAAGTGGCAAGTAAATATATATATATATATATTTATATCTATTACTGCTTTGAGCTTTACTTGATTTGCACATAACAAATGCAATCAAACCATGATGGCCTGTGCCTGGCACAGTAAGAAATCCATTTTCACCTGCCAGAGTGAGGAGGAAGGTGGAATTCCCTCATGTTGGAGGCAATATTTTTTTTTTTGCATTAGGAAATTATCTTTTTTATTTCCCCCTGAAATTCTGAGGATATTTTAATACTGGCAGCTCAGGACCTCCAGCATCCATCGCTCAGTCTGAATTCCCCAGTGATCCCAAGGTTTTTATTAGATATTATGGCTGTGGCTGCTTAAAGAAGCAGAGTGTGTGGAGTCCCTGCTGCAGAGTGGCAGTCTGCTGCAGACCCTTCCTGCCTCATGCTTTATTTCCTGGGATATTGATCCAGAAACCCTCTGGATCATTTATTTCCGTGTTGCTAATGACTCGGAGCCAGACAGTGCTTGGGAGAAGGAGATAATCTGCTCCCAAAGCAGTCCCAGTGGGATGCCAGGCAGGACTGGCAGATAAAGACCTCCAAGCAGGAGAGGAAATCAAATGGAGAGGGTGGTTCTAACACAGGGCTGCATTATGCCAGGCAGGAAAAATCCCTGTCCCCCCGTGGCCAGTGAGAGTGGGACTGTGGTGTGTGTTTAATGGTTGGACTGGGTGATCTTAGAGGTGTGTGGAGAGGAACCTTGACAGGAGCATGGGAGGACCTGCAAAGCTCTGCTGCCAGTGCCATGAGCACCTTCCCCCCTGGATGGAGGCCCACCAAGATGTCTGCAAATGTCACCTCATGGCCAGGCTCAGGGAGGCCACCACACCATCCATCCTCTTGCTGCTGTGGATTCCTCCAGCTAATCCTTTGCTCTGTGGCAGGTGTTTTTCCTTCTTAAGCGCAGCTAAACTTCCCAGCAGGATTTCGGGGAGGCTGGATCTCCCCAGTGTCCTGTACTTGTCTTTCTGAACCATTTTGTACGTCAAAACAAGGGGCCTGCCTGTATCCCTATCCCTCCCTGCATCCCCATCCCTTCCCACATCCCCATCCCTCCCCACATCCCCATCCCTCCCCGCATCCCCATCCCTCCCCA
>VWZD01013566.1:0-31993 GCA_013396695.1 Sakesphorus luctuosus
TCAAGACTAGAACCTACAGCACCTGAGATTCCCAGGAGGTCTCTCATCCAAGTACTANAGCTTGGACAGTGACAATGAAGTCCTCAAGACTAGAACCTACAGCACCTGAGATTCCCAGGAGGTCTCTCATCCAAGTACTACCTGGGGCTGACCCTGCTTAGCTTCCGAGATCTGACAGGATTGGGCATCAGGGTGGCATTTAACTGCCTGTGTGTAAAGGTACCCATCCACAATTCTCCTTGTTGTCAGTGAAACACTCCCGTCCACTCCCTTTGTATTTTCCAAGAGACAAGGGTGGCATCTGGAAGAGTGTGTTTGTTGAGGGAGGATCACAATTGTCCTCAGCATCAGTGATACTCTTTGGAGTGTTGCAAACTTGAGGGCTCCTGAGCTCCGAGAGGCTCCAAGAGGTGTCCTACTGAGAGGGAGGTGCTGGGGAGCTTTAGGAGCAACACACAGGGCTGCTGTTTTGTAGGGTCACAAGGTGACTGGCTTTAGTTATCTGCTGAATCTCCATCCTCATGTCAGTAATTACTGGAGTTTCCAAAACATTTGGGAACTGTATCAAAACTGTTCTGTTTGGACATTGATTTAGGTATGGAACCCATCTTCATACCAAAAGTACCAGCTACTGAGATCTAGAGGAAGTGCCTGCAGCTCCAAAAAGTCTTCCTAACTCAAAAAAACCTTTATAATCCTCACACTCTGGGGCTCTGAGGAGGGTAATGGGCAGTGCTCCTGGTGTGCTATAGCCAGTGTGGGGCTGTGGTAGGGGCTCTAGAGGGTGTGGGAATGGGCAGTGCTGTGGGGCAGTGCTATGGGGAACTGTTCCCAGACTGCTTTTGCCTGGGAGCTACTCCAAAATTGCCCAGTGTGGTGGGGTATGGAACAGGGCATCACCTCATCTTCATGAAATTTGACCTGTGCCTTCCCCTCCCACACACACACTTGAGTTGTTCTGAGCCAATAATTAATATAATAATCCAGTGTTTCACCGGTTCCTTTGATTCAATAAGACCCTGAAGTGTCTAAATGGCTCTTTGATTCCATGTGGTTCCACAGTGTCACATTTCGCTCCATTAGACCATGCAGTGTCACAGCTGCCCCTTGACGATATGATGTTTCTCAGTATTTCAATGACCACTTTATTCCATTAGTTTCCACAGTGTCCCAGGTTTCCTTTGATTCCATGAAGCCCTGCAGTGTCACAGTGGCTCCCCAATTCCATGGCGTTCTGCAGTGTCACAATTGCCTGTTGAATTCATAAGTTCCACATTGTCACAGGATTCCTTTTATCCCATGAAGCCCAGAAGTGACACAATGGCACCTTGATTCCATGAGATTCCAGAGTGTCAGAAAGGCCCATCGCATCCAGAAGATTCCACCACATCTCAGGGTGCCTTTCATTAGGCCATGCAGTGTCGTCACAAAGGTGCATTCCTTCCATGAGATCCTGCCTTGCCGCAATGGTGTCTTTATTTCCAAGAGGCCCTGCAATGTTGCAATGGTTCCTTGATTCCATGGAGTTCTACAGTGTCTCACAGGCCTCTGGATTCCATGACATTCCACAGCATCCTAGATTTCCTTTTTTTCCTTGAGGTCATAAAGTGTTACATTGGCCTCTTGATTCCAAGAGATTCAACAGTGTTAGAAAAAGGCCCCTTGATTCCATGAGATCCTGCAGTGTCTCAGGGATCCTTGGCTTCAATGAGCCCCATGCACTGTCACAGTGGCCCCTTTGATTCCATGATGTGAAAGAGATGGTTTGCCTGACCCTTTGAGAGGGGAGATTTTCTTGCCCCTCAGTGTTTTATTTGTCTGTCAGTGCCCCGGGGAAGTTGAAACCCTTCTGTCTGACCAGTCTGTCAGCTTCCCATGAAAGGACCCTTCACTGAACAGAATCCCAGGATCAGAGGGTGATTTGATTGCCCTTTTGGGGGGCTTAGCCAACAGCATGGAGTCCTCTTAGTGGGCCTTCCCGAGCTGTTATCTGCTGATGGCAACTGCAGCACCTGGAAAGGACTCACTCGGACAGCTCATGGAATAACTCTCTTTATTAATACAAAATGTGACAGCTTAATAAGGTCTGAAGGTTGTCAGTGATAGTGTCTAACTGCAAGAACATATTTAAAGCAATCTTCTGTAATGCAGAGCAAGCACAAGCACCAGCTCTGATCCTAAAAGCAGCATTTAGCACTCATAGAATATGTTTCTTACCCAATAGTTGTCCCTATAGGGGTTAAGACAGGCTCAGCCCATTGACTGTCCCAGCAGTTTCAGTGGAGTCTTCCATAAATTTCCCCTACTTGCAACTTACTGTTATACTTTTTCTATAAGTTTAAGTGGAGCTTGAGTCACTTCAGTTGTAATTATCTCCGATTGCTGTAAAATTCTCTCACTTGCGTTCTCATACTTAGTGGGGTGGTCATATCTTGGCGTCTGAGAAGGAGGATTTTGATGCAGTTCTTGGCTCACCTGCAGAACGTTTTAATTTCTGTCCCTGGGTTATCAGGTACTATATGATCTTATGAACTACAAACTACCCCCATGTTCCCCTTCTTGCAGGGATTTCCATGGAGCGAGGCCATGGAGTCTCCACTCCACCCTTCATTCCATCCCCTGTAGCAGGTGCTTATTACTGTACAGGGAGGCTCTGTGGGACCACGTTCCATGCAGGGGACAGCAGCTGCATTTGACCTTGTCTTCTGTTTTTTAATCCTGTCCATTGTCCCACAACCAGAGATAAAGAAGAAAGTAACAAAGACAATTCAGCAATTGTACTGAAACTATCATGGAAAAATATAACAAAAAGACTAAAAATGTGGACTAATTAGCAGGAGAAGTGAGAAATTAATGACCACTAGAAGAAAAAACACTAATTCGTGAAAGAGTTATGAAATTTCTAGTAAATGAGCACGAGTTTTATTATTTTCTAAAATGGGTAAATAGCGAAACATTTTGCAAGTGTGTGCATGTTTGGGGAGTGACCTCACACCCCCCCAGCACTCTGAATAAAGTAATGCCTGCTTTCTCATTCTAAAAATACCATTAGAGAGTGATTTAGCCAAACATTTTCGGTGACAAAGCTTGGCAAAGCCCATTGGGGGCTTTAACAGCCACATTCCAAAGTCCATTTCCCACCTGTAACCAGTGACTCTGAGTTGCTGCTTCCCCAGCCCCCAGAGAGGGTCTCCTTGTCTGCTCATTCCCTCTACAGTCTCTTTTCAGTGATGGCCTCAGGGGGGCTTGCTGACATCCTCAGGAACCTGGAGATTAGCTGATTAAGTTTCGTTTTCTAAAGGCTGGATCAGTCTGCAGATTTTCAGTTCAGGAATTCAGTTCCAGAGGCCTCATTAACATTCAAAACATTCTAACAAGACAAGCCTCTGGGAATAATTTACTATTAAGTCTTCCATTCTTTTGTGGTTAATTAGACAGATTTCAGAAGTGTATTCAAAGTGAGTGTATTGCACAGACAAAAAGATGAAGAAAGATTACTTTTTGTCCTGTTTACTTTTTTCCTGTTTATACACTGATAGCAGCAATCTCTAATTGATATCATTCCCAAGCACCAGGGATGGTCTCCTTGTAGGCTCATTCCCTCCATGGTCTCTTTTCAGTGATGGCATCCTAACCAGACAAGCCCCTGGGAATAATTTACTTTTAAATTTTCAAATTTTAATTTCACAGACAAAAGAAGAATATTCAAAGTGAATATCTTATACTATACATAAAAACACACACAAGAAAAAATGTCTTTTTTGTGGCCCGTTTAATTTTCTCTTTATACATTAATATCAGCATTAATATCAGCAATCCCCCTCTTAATGCAGTGTGAATAGATATGAAAATCAAGACCCTCACAATCAATCAGACCTTATCCCTAACCCCAACTTCACCACTCCCTCCTCAGACCCTTGGGACTCAAAGCAGCCTTGTGGCATCTGAGCTTCCTCCACTAAAGGCTGCACCTGCAGGTTTCAGCTCCTTGGCACCAACTCCTACCTGCTTTACTGGGAGAAAGAGCTGCAGGAGACACCCAGGGATGTTCATGTATTGTCAGCAAACAAAACCAAAGGAAGGCACAGCTCAATAAAAAGTCTTTCCTCTGATGTATATTAAGTCTACATTGTGTCTCCTGAAGTCCACTTCCCACAAAAGGTAGCCTTACACCAATGGCAAACACCTTCTGTGTCAAGCACAGATCCCAAGGTCCCATCAAACACTCCCTGCCCCCAGTTCTGCCCACATTTCCTATTCACACACAGTGAGTCACACTCTGAGGTCACAAGATCCCTTGGTCCATAGAGGGAGGAAGAGAGAAAGTGAATGAAATTATCTATTGTACAGAGGCAAATATGCACTTATCCCAATATTCTGGGGTTACAGGAACTTGATCAAATATTCTCTGTAACATCTGTTCACTGGGGAAAAATCTGTCTGGGTGGCCAAGCCCAAGGAGTGGAATGGAGTTACATCCAGGGATGTTCCCAGGACTCAGTAGTGGGGTCAGTTCAGTTAAACATCTCTATCAATGATCTGGATGAGGGGATCGACTGCACCCTCAGTCAGTTCATAAATGACACTGGGCTGGGTGGGAGAGCTGATTTGCTGGAGGGCAGGAAGGCTCTGTAGAGGGATCTGGACAGGCTGGATCGATGGGCCCAGGCCAACTGGATGAGGTCCAACAAGGTCGAGTGCCAGGTCCTGCACTGCAGTCATGACCACCCCAAATCCCTGACCATTCCTTGCAACTGATCCCCACGGGCTGTCCTGTGTCCTTAATCCCTCTATTTCCAAGGACTTAGTGGGACAAGGGAGCTTTGTGCTCTGGGAGTAGAGGGAGATTCTAGTGCCCCTGGAGTGGGAACCACAACTCATCAGATTTGTGTTTTGGAGGGGAAGGAACTGGTGGGACTTAGAGACACAGGAAGGTTTCTCTTCATTGCCACCACAGAAAGTAGTAACAATGGTGTTATGGTTTAGCCAGGTGGGCCTAAATTTAGGCTTTAAAGATCATATTAGGCCTAGAATTGTCAGCTGACTTGAGCTGGGCTGAGCTAGCNTGGGGAGTGAGAGGTTATTTCTTGTTATATATAACTTGTGTAAGTGTGTGTGTTATATTGTAGTTTTCTTTTAATTTTCTCTTTTCTGTATAAATACATGTAGTTAGTTTCAGCATAAACCTGGTTTGAGGGGGTTTTTTTCCCTCTCCCTCTTCTTCCCTTTTCACTCTGTCTGGGACAGTTGGCATTTTGCCAGCTCAACCCAAGACAAATGGTACAACTTAATAAACGCCAAAACTCTTCCCTCAGCTCTGTGCAACATCCCAGCAACATCTGACATGATCCATCATCCACAAGGGAGCAGTTCTAAACAAAGTCATAAGAAAAGGTGATTCAAAAAGAAATAAACACAATTAAGATTTTTCCTAATGTGCTATTTAAACTTCTCAAAGTTTGGACAATTCCTTGAAGATCAAAGCATGAAACCAGTCAACTGAGAGGCATTGGAATGACCAGAGAGCAGCTGGAGGAGGAAACCTGGGAGCAATGAGAAGGACAGACATCCAGAAAGTCTATTAAAGAGATGTCCATAGACATGGCCATTTAAACAGAAGAGAAGGAACCACCTCAGTGAAGAGGCAGATGAAATAATAAAGAGAATAAAGGTAATAGAAGTAGAGGGGCAGGTCAGTATTTCTTTCTGCAGCATTGAGGGAAGGGGAGCCAGTCCCCACCAGTCCCCTGCATCTGGGAGCGCAGGGACAAGAGGTCTCACTCAGGGAGACATGTGGCAAGAACATTTATTACAAAGTCACAAGGCATTTTATATGGTCTGGCAACCAAGGGGCAGGGACAGGGGCAGAGCACAGGACTGCCCCTATTTGGCCATCCTGACCCTGCCCCCAGCCCCGCTGCTGCTGCCCCAGCAGCATGGGGGCGAGGTGGGGCCAGGACCGCATTGACCCCCGGGCCCCCTGAGATGGGGGGGGAAAGGAGACTCCCCAACCCCATGGATAATGTCCTAGTTCAGCAGCTGGGACCAGTTTATCACTGTGTGGGTGTGACCAAAGCTGTGCCTTTTCCACCCTCTATGTAATTTCCCATAAACTGTTAACAATGGACCATTTGCAGCAGCTGCCCAGGGCACACCCAACCCCTCAGGATGTAAGCTGGCTATTTAAGAAGCCTGTGAGACAGGAGATGTGATAACTCCCCTCTGGGGAGTCGTTAGCAGCTTTACACCCAGCCTGAGGGGTCATGTCTCCTAATGGGCCATCAATGATGCCAAAAATACCCCATGACTCACAGAGCCAGATCACCAATTGTGGAACTTCCCACCCTGGGGGAGTGTGGCAGAAATTTAAATTGTTGACATTTTTTGGTCTGTGCTTCGGCCAGCCATCTGGGCACAGTTTATATTATTTCCTACCTTGTTGCTAGTAACAAGAAGAGATAAAGCAGGAATTTTGCCCTTGAAGACAGAGCCAGCTATAAACTAAAAATAATTGACCTCTTTTGATTGGCTAGTTGCATTTGGAGGTCGTTTGAAGGAGAAACTGAGGGAGAAGAGGAGGAAGGCTATCCCCTAGACCCAAATAAAGGAAGACCCCCCCGAGCAATTATGTGCATGCTCAGGGACATTCCAATGCCCACACACATGCACAGAGAGAAAACTGTTATGTAACAGATGGGCGGAGCTGGTGACTTCAGCCTAGGCGGTGTTAGGGGCAGTATTGGACACACCTGCCTAGTCAGACGTCACTGGCCACCTGTATTTTAAAGGCAAATGACTGGTGCGCTGTTGGCTTGGTTTTTGCCATGCAGGAAAACCTTGCATTTCAAAACAACGAGAACACCTGGTTACTGCAGGGAGTTAGCTAGCACACCTGGTCTCAGCTTTCTCTGTTGGAAAAATCTAAGTGTCTTTGGGTTGGTAAGATAGTAGTATTAGCAGCACTCCCCCTAGTGAGTGTGGGGGGGGGTGTTTGCACACCTGGGTTTATCGCTTTTTTGAGGGGCTTCTCCCTTCCTTTTGCTTCCTCCTCCTTTTCCACCATAAAACTCCTGTTACTCAGTGATTTCTGTTAATAATAATAAAATCTGTTTATTAACCTCTCCACAGTGTGTCTGGGTCACTTTTCTGGCAATCCTTTGAACCCACTCTAATACAGGGAGGTACTGGGCGTTCCCACCTGGACCAGAGGGTATAAAATCTTGGGGTTTAGGGAGCTCTGGTACCACTCATCAGATCCAGAGAAGGATCGGAATCTCAAGAGGAGGAGATCACCACTCTCGACCAGACTGCAACCATCATTTGCACAGATTTTTTTCTCTCCTTTATACTTTGGGCTCGGGGAAACCACGTGGGGCTCAGCCAAAAGGCTAACGAACATCATTGTGTTTATGCCGAAGGGTGCTGGGTTACACTTCTGCGTTTTGTGGGTTAAAATCAATTTCTCTGTGTGTCATTGCATTTATTGTAATGTGTTTTATTAAATTGTAACTCTGATTTATAATCTCTCTTGTGTTGGGTTCATTTCTCCTGCTGGTTTACCTTTAAACCAGCACACACCAGGGACCCACCAGGGACCCACTAGGGATTGCATTTAAAGGAATTTAAAGGAATTTGTGCATTTAAAGGAATTTTGGGTGGAATGAGGGAGATTCTAAGTGGATTTAAGGGAATTTTTGGTGGATTTAAGAAAATACAGGGTGAAATAAGGGAATTGGTGGATTTAAGGGAATTTTGGGGTGGATTTAAGGGAACTTTGGGTGAAAGTAAGCGGAATTTTAGTGGAATCTTGAGGATTTGAGGTGACTGAGGAAATTTGGGATGAAATTCCGGGAACTCTAGGAGGGATTAAGAGACTTCTGAGTGGAATTAAGAGATCTGGGGTGGAATCAGGGAGATTTCATGTGGAATTAAGGCAATTTGGGTGGAATTAAGGGGATTTTGGGTAAAATAAGCAAGACTTTGACAGGGTTATAGGGATTTGAGGTGGAATTAAAGCAACTTAGAGTAGAACCACCATGGTATGAGGTGAAAATCAGGGGATTTGAAGTGCAAATAGGGATGTTTCAGTGGAATTAAAGGAATTTTGGGTGGAATTAAGGAGACTTTTGGTGGAACCTTAGGGATTTTGGGGTGAAATTGGGGAGATTTGGGATAAAATTCTGGGGGTTCTGGGAGGGATTAAGGGACTTTTTAGTGGAATGAAGGGATTTGGGGTGGAATTAGGGGGCTCAGTGCCACCAGAAGAAATAATAGAATGGAGCAGGTGAGATTTTTTGGGGTGTAAAGTCAATAAATCCACTCTTCCCAATGAATTTCCAATGTCAGTGTGTCCTGATGGATGTTCCTCCCCCTGCAATCACCCAAGTACAGGGAACCAGGAGGATGTGGAGACCACCAGCCAGGTGTCTTTGCAACATGGATCACCAGGAATGTGGGTCATCAGGTCTGTTCCCAGCGTGGGACCTCCAATGGGTGATGGAGTTGGAGCAGTGGGCAAAGCTCTTCCCGCAGTCGGGGCACTCGTGGGGCTTCCCTTTACCGGTGGGTCCATGCGTGTTTTGTCAAGGCAGAGCTCTGGGTGAAGCTCTTCCCACACTCCCCAAACTCGTAGGGTCAGGAAGGAAGAAGGACAGGCAGGGGATTTGCCTCCTGCCCACAGGGAAGGCCAAGGACATCCCCCCAAACCCGGCCCCGGCAGGACGGCGTCGGCAGCGGGGNCCCCGAGCAATTATGTGCATGCTCAGGGACATTCCAATGCCCACACACATGCACAGAGAGAAAACTGTTATGTAACAGATGGGCGGAGCTGGTGACTTCAGCCTAGGCGGTGTTAGGGGCAGTATTGGACACACCTGCCTAGTCAGACGTCACTGGCCACCTGTATTTTAAAGGCAAATGACTGGTGCGCTGTTGGCTTGGTTTTTGCCATGCAGGAAAACCTTGCATTTCAAAACAACGAGAACACCTGGTTACTGCAGGGAGTTAGCTAGCACACCTGGTCTCAGCTTTCTCTGTTGGAAAAATCTAAGTGTCTTTGGGTTGGTAAGATAGTAGTATTAGCAGCACTCCCCCTAGTGAGTGTGGGGGGGGGGGTTTGCACACCTGGGTTTATCGCTTTTTTGAGGGGCTTCTCCCTTCCTTTTGCTTCCTCCTCCTTTTCCACCATAAAACTCCTGTTACTCAGTGATTTCTGTTAATAATAATAAAATCTGTTTATTAACCTCTCCACAGTGTGTCTGGGTCACTTTTCTGGCAATCCTTTGAACCCACTCTAATACAGGGAGGTACTGGGCGTTCCCACCTGGACCAGAGGGTATAAAATCTTGGGGTTTAGGGAGCTCTGGTACCACTCATCAGATCCAGAGAAGGATCGGAATCTCAAGAGGAGGAGATCACCACTCTCGACCAGACTGCAACCATCATTTGCACAGATTTTTTTCTCTCCTTTATACTTTGGGCTCGGGGAAACCACGTGGGGCTCAGCCAAAAGGCTAACGAACATCATTGTGTTTATGCCGAAGGGTGCTGGGTTACACTTCTGCGTTTTGTGGGTTAAAATCAATTTCTCTGTGTGTCATTGCATTTATTGTAATGTGTTTTATTAAATTGTAACTCTGATTTATAATCTCTCTTGTGTTGGGTTCATTTCTCCTGCTGGTTTACCTTTAAACCAGCACACACCAGGGACCCACCAGGGACCCACTAGGGATTGCATTTAAAGGAATTTAAAGGAATTTGTGCATTTAAAGGAATTTTGGGTGGAATGAGGGAGATTCTAAGTGGATTTAAGGGAATTTTTGGTGGATTTAAGAAAATACAGGGTGAAATAAGGGAATTGGTGGATTTAAGGGAATTTTGGGGTGGATTTAAGGGAACTTTGGGTGAAAGTAAGCGGAATTTTAGTGGAATCTTGAGGATTTGAGGTGACTGAGGAAATTTGGGATGAAATTCCGGGAACTCTAGGAGGGATTAAGAGACTTCTGAGTGGAATTAAGAGATCTGGGGTGGAATCAGGGAGATTTCATGTGGAATTAAGGCAATTTGGGTGGAATTAAGGGGATTTTGGGTAAAATAAGCAAGACTTTGACAGGGTTATAGGGATTTGAGGTGGAATTAAAGCAACTTAGAGTAGAACCACCATGGTATGAGGTGAAAATCAGGGGATTTGAAGTGCAAATAGGGATGTTTCAGTGGAATTAAAGGAATTTTGGGTGGAATTAAGGAGACTTTTGGTGGAACCTTAGGGATTTTGGGGTGAAATTGGGGAGATTTGGGATAAAATTCTGGGGGTTCTGGGAGGGATTAAGGGACTTTTTAGTGGAATGAAGGGATTTGGGGTGGAATTAGGGGGCTCAGTGCCACCAGAAGAAATAATAGAATGGAGCAGGTGAGATTTTTTGGGGTGTAAAGTCAATAAATCCACTCTTCCCAATGAATTTCCAATGTCAGTGTGTCCTGATGGATGTTCCTCCCCCTGCAATCACCCAAGTACAGGGAACCAGGAGGATGTGGAGACCACCAGCCAGGTGTCTTTGCAACATGGATCACCAGGAATGTGGGTCATCAGGTCTGTTCCCAGCGTGGGACCTCCAATGGGTGATGGAGTTGGAGCAGTGGGCAAAGCTCTTCCCGCAGTCGGGGCACTCGTGGGGCTTCCCTTTACCGGTGGGTCCATGCGTGTTTTGTCAAGGCAGAGCTCTGGGTGAAGCTCTTCCCACACTCCCCAAACTCGTAGGGTCAGGAAGGAAGAAGGACAGGCAGGGGATTTGCCTCCTGCCCACAGGGAAGGCCAAGGACATCCCCCCAAACCCGGCCCCGGCAGGACGGCGTCGGCAGCGGGGTTGTCCTGCAGCCGGGGCCATGCTGGGCTGGAAGATGCAGCACAAGAGAGGGGCAAAGGGGCACTGACTTCCTCCTCACCTGCCTGGGGGTCCTGGGGCATCTTCCTCTTCCTCACAGCCTCCTCCTCCATCTGGCCAAGGTTTTGAAAGAAGAAATCATGTTCTGACTCCCACCCGCCCACATGCCTGTTTTGGATCAAAGCTCCAGTAAATTACTCTGGGTGAGGAAACAGCAGCTCACAAACCCCCTCCCAAGAGTCCCTCCACCCCTCTACCCACCAGCGGGTTGGGGGGATGGAATCCACCAACTTTCCCATACAGAACAATTTCCCATCCCTGGGCAGGGCCTCTGCTCCAGGGAAAGGCTCCTTCTCTCTCCCAGAACAAGAGGTTAAATAAAACCACCCCTAAAAGTAGCCCCAGCTGTGGGTGCTGAGCAGCAGCTGCAGCTCCAAAGCTGTTCCTGGACTGGGAAGCAGGAGGGGGATGTAGATTTTTCCTGTCCCTGCTCCCCAGTGCAGAGGAAGAGGCAGGAGGGGGCAGAGTTCGGGAGGGCAGAGATGGTGCTGGGCCCAGGGAACTCGCAGGGCAGCTTTGCTCACCTGGGGCTGCATCGAGGGATCGCAAGGCCCCCTAACCCTGACCCCCCCAAAGGTGCTGCTGCAGGAGCCCTGGAAGCAGCTGTAGGACAAACTTCATGGAAGTGGTGGGTGAAGTAACCTCTGGGAGGGGAACGTGGGAGGGTGTCAGGGGATTTTGCTCCCTGTTTATCAGGTGCTTGAAGGCACCAGAGACCAGAGCCAGGAAACAGCTTTGTTCATGCCCTCCCCGGCTCCCACATCCATGTCCTTTGGTTCCCACATGCCCCCAGAGCATCTGCCCCTGCCCCATTTTCTCTGGGCTCCATGTGACCCTGAGCTCTCCCCAGGCTGTCAGACCCTGTCCCTGCCTTGAGGGGACCCCGGGGGGGTGGGTGACCTGGCGGGGGGCAGAGGATCCTCTGCCGCTCCCAGAGATGCCGTTCAGGCTGGGACAAGTGGGCTGTCCCCTCTCTGCCACCCACCAGGACACTGCAGAGGGGGATGCCGAGCCCCATCAGGGACATCAGGGATGGGGTGGCAAGTGGCATCATCTCCCCTAAAAGCCCCCGGGGGCGACTCCTCGCCCAGCACAAGGGACAGCACCAGGGTGGCCGTCAGGGTCCCAAGGGGACAGTGGGGGCAGCGGGAGGTGGGGTGAGCAGGGCAGGGGCTGCAGTGAGGACCTCCCGGTTCTGGAATGACAGATCCTGTGTTCAAGGAAGGGACATGGAATAAAGGTGGGGCTCCAGAGCACCCATCACCCCCCACCCCAGAGCCTGAGGCAAGGTGTTGAGTTCAGAAACAATCTAATGCAATAGAATAGAACAAAATCCTTCAGCACTGGGAGCACAGGGGATAATTCCACCAAAGACACCTTTGACAAGACTTTTGTCTGTTCAGGTTTATATACTTAGTTACAACTGAGAACTCCTCCCCAAAGTAAAGCAGGATATTTTAAATGACTCTTGACAGCTTTAACGGGCTGCTCTTATCTCTGCAGCCCCATATTTCCTTTTAACTCAACAATATTACAGCTTCAGCCCTCTAACCTAGACAGCTTTTCTGATTTATTTCTCACTGCTCAGCCTCTAATCTGGATAAGGTTTTGGTTTGTTTCTTAAAGATCATCTTACAGCTCCGGGGTTAAATTTCTCTTTGTCTAAAGCTCTGCATAGTTAAGAGAACTGACAGACTAAGGTACAAGCTAAAATCAAAATTAATATAAAATACCAAGTTAGTCCAGGTCTGATTAAAAATTAGTAAAGACCATTATGATTTTATGGAGAAGGGATAAAAACCATTTTCTTGAGGAGTCCCTGTATCGCTGTCCTGGAGCAAAGCACCCTGGTGAGACGCCCCCAGGTCCCTGCAGACCTCCCTGCACAGGGGCAGGAGGAGCTGAGTGTCCCCAAAGACCCCTTTGCTCCCAATTTTGGGGTCCTAGCTATGGGGCGGTGGGGCAGCAGCCACCCACAGCCCCTCCTCCCTCAAGCTGTGCCTCAGTTTGCCCACCCTGAGCAGCTCTTGGGGACCCACGGGGTGGCATCACCCTCGCATCGCCCACCGATCTGCGGGTCCCAGCGGACATGACCCCCCCCCAAGTCTCTGCAGGGACGGCGGAAATGACCAATGCGCGCTCGAGCGAAGAGTGACAGCCACAACAGCCAATGGACGCTCAGGAGCGAAGAGTGACAGGCATGTAAGCCAATGGACACTCATCAGTGACGGCGGAACTGCCCAATGGGCGCTCTGTGCTCCCCAGCCCCGCCCCACTGGCCCCGCCCATCGCTCCATGGGCGGAGCTTCCCCGCCCGCCCTGAGCGCCGCCGCTACTGCCGGGCCGGGCCGAGCGGCGCCGGGTCCTGCGGGCTCCGCCGCTGCCTGTCGAGGGCCGAGCGGGGCCGGGCCGGGACCTGCGGGCTCCGCCGCTGCCTGTCGAGGGCCGAGCGGAGCTGCGAGCGGGGCCGGGGTCGGAACTCAAAGCTCGGGGCCCTCCGGCCGTGCTCGAGACCGAGGGAATGGTGAGTGAGGGGCTGCGGGGGGCACAGGGGAGGCCGGGGGGGCCCTCTGAGCCCGGACGAAGCAGCGAGTGCCCTGCTGAGCCGCCGAGATGCTTCCAGGCTCTGGGAGCAGATGGGATCCATCCCAAGATCCCGAGGGAGCTGCGGGACAGCTGCGGGGGCCCTGGCTGGGTGCCGGGGACCCACTAAAGCTGCTCCCCCTCCACTCTGCGACCGGGCAGAGCAGAGAAAATCCAACGAAGGGCTCCTGAGTTGAGATGAGGACCAGGAGAGATCCCTCCTCGAGCACCATTTAGGCCAAAACAGACTCCGAGTGATCATGTGATACAAGGACTCCTCAAGAAAATGGATTTTATCCCTTCTCCGTGAAATCAGAATAGTCTTTACTAGTTTTTAAGCAGACCTGTACTAATTTTGTATTTCATATTAATTTTTGATTTTGGCTTGTAGCCAAGCTTGTCAGTTATGTTAACCATGCAGAGCTTTAGGCAAAGAGGCATTTAACCCTGGAACTGTAAGATGAACTTTAAGACACAAACCAAAACCTTGTTTAGATTAAAGGCTGAGCAGCAAGAAGTAAATCAGAAAAGCTGTCTAGGTTAGAGGGCTGAAGCTGTAATATTGTTGAGTTAAAAGGAAATATGGGGCTGCAGAGATAAGAGCAGCCCGTTAAAGCTGTCAAGAGTCATTTAAAATATCCTGCTTTACTTTGGGGAGGAGTTTTCAGTTGTAACTAAGTATATAAACCCGAACAGACAAAAGTCTTGTCAAAGGTGTCTTTGGTGGAATTATCCCCTGTGCTCCCAGTGCTGAATAAAAGGAAGGATTTTGTTCTATTCTATTGCATTAGATTGTTCCTTAACTCACCATGACAGGCAAAACAGACTCCAGGTGGGCATGTTAATTAAATTACTACTAACTGGATCAGAGCAGGAGAATGAAAAATAGAAATAAATCTGACAAACCCCTTCCCCCCATCCCTCCCTCCTTCTCAGTTGTGCCTCCTCCCCCCTCAGCAGTGCAGGGAGCTGGGAATGGGGGTCCCAGTCAGTTTTTGTTGGTGCTGCTGCTCAGGGAGAGGAGTTGGAGTCCTTGCCTTGCTCCCCGTGGGGTCCCTGCCACAGGAGACAGTCCTGCCCGAGCCTCTCCAGCCTGAGTCCATCCAATCGCAACAGTTCCTTCCAAAGTGCTGCTGCCACAGGGTCACTTTTCCACAGGGTGCAGCCCTTCAGGCACCGGCTGCTCCAGCGTGGCCCCCCCCCAGGGCCACAAGTCCTGCCAGGACAAAACCTGCTGTGGCGTGGGCTCCTCTCTGCAGGGTCAGCAGGTCCCTCTGTGGTAGTTTAGGCCTTGGTTTTAGTAGACCTCCATTTAGCAGGCCCAGATAGCCTTACATAGATTAGAAGGGACGAGCATCACCTGACTTGAGNAGGAAGCAGGGGGTGGGGGACAGACTCTTAATGTTCTGTGTTGGGCAGTTGGCATTTTGCCAGCTGAGCCTAACATGCCCTGCCAGGGCCCTGCTCCATGCTGGGCCTCCCCCAGGGTCGCAGCCTCCTTTGGCATCCCCCTGCTTGGTGTGGGCTCCTCTCTGCAGGGCTGGGCAGGTCCCTGCCAGGCTCCTGCTCCATGCTGGTGAAAGTGCAGCAGGGCTGCATTACGAGACTAGATTACTCTTGAAACCTGTTATGGGTTTAGCTAGACCTAAATNGGATATGGGAGGATGTGCTGCCCTTCCTCTACTGAGATTAGGCCTTCCTGTGGTGCTGTTTAGGGAGGTGAACATTTTCTTGTTAATTTTTCTCCTCTCTTGCTGCGAATTTTCTCTGGAAGAGTCTTTTGGGAGTGTTTTTGTGGGTCTGCGTGGTTAGAAGCTGTATTATTTGGGTGGGTGACTNTGTGTGATTTTTTTTTTTTCACAGTAGGCTTTGGATTATCAGCTGACTTGAGCTGAGTCAGGCCAGCTGACAGCTGCCTTCTACTGGCCAATGGTATTCCATACCATATTCTGGTGTCACCTCAAGTATAAATGTAGTAGAGTAGGAGGATTTCTCTCAGTTCCTTCATGGCTTCTCATCTGGGAAGGATGTATTGTGTTGTTTTCCTGGACCAGGCTCCAACGCCGCTTGCTCCTATAATATCTTAGGAGAGTAGAATGTTTAGTTTTAGTTTTCTCTCCCTGAGTCTGTCCCTCAGGAGAGATTGAGTTCTCTTCGGTGGTTTTGTAGCTAGAATGGCGGGATTTGTGTTTGGAAGAGTTCAGTTTTCTGTTGGGTGTGGGGGTGAAGGAATTATTTGCTATATCTAACTTGTGTAGGTGTGTGTTATATTGTAGTTTTCTTTTAATTTTCTCTTTTCTGTATAAATATACAAACCTGTTTTAAGGGGTTTTTCTTCCCTTTCCTTAGTGGGGGGAGGGGGGGGGAAGGCTCTGACTCTGTATTTGGGCAGTTGGCATTTTGCCAGCTCAACCCAACAAAAAACTGCATCATGAATTTGTCCACAAAGGTGATGAAACCACACACCCACCATAAGATGGACATACCTACCATTACAGGGGCACCCACTGCACCAGGGAGTTTAGTGAGATTGAAAAAAAACAAAACAAAAAAAAACCCCAAAGGCCTAACAAAGGGAAACTGCCGCAATTACGAACTGGCACTCCCTTCTGTGAAGGGCAATAATATAGGATTAATCAGGTGTGTTAGGCTGAGCTGGCAAAATGCCAACTGCCCAAATACAGAGTCAGAGTGTCCCCCTTCAAGGGTAAAAGAGGGAGGGGGAAAAAAAAACCAAGAGGAGAAAAAAACCCCAAATGGCAAGCTTCTTATATTTATACGAGAGACAATTAAAACTAGAATATGATATAACACCACGTACATATAAAAATGTGGGAAAAACCCCAACAGCCACTTTACCAAGTCACCCACCCAAATAATACGTATTCCAACCACCCAGACCCACAAAAACACTCCCAAAAGACTCTTCCAAAGAAGACTCGCAGCAAGAGAGGAGAAAAATTAACAAGAAAATGTTCACCTCCCTAGATAACACAGCAGGGGGATGGGGACAAGGCCTAATCTCAGCAAAAGCAGGGCAGCACAGATCTGGGGCAAAGACTTAAAAGAGGCAGAAGTTCCACCTCCCTCTCTTTTTATACTTGTTGTGATGTCATATGATAGGAAATACCTCTTTGGTTGCTCAAGGCAGGTGGCACTTGTCCCCTTCAATCCACGTCACACTGTCTGGGCCTGCCAGACTGAGGCCTACTAAAATTAAGGCCTGAACTACCAGACCAGGTTATGGTCCTGACTGAGGAACTAGAGACGCAAAAGAGCATGTTAGGTGAGGGTTTGGGAGGAAAGAAGAGTCCTGAAGCTGCTCATGATAAACCTCAGTAACACCGGGTTGCTGATTTCTCACGAGGAGTTCGATTAATAAATAACCCAACACTTCTTGGTCAGTACAGTGAGAAAGATTAATGAAAGACATTGCCCTGTTATGGTAGTTTTGGCTTTAGTTTTAGCTAGGCCTCAGTTTGGCAGGCCCAGATAATCTGACATAGATTAGAGAGGACAGGCATCACCTCATTTAAGCAACCAAAGAGAGATTTCATATCATCTGACATCACAACAAATATAAAAAGAGAGGGAGGGGGAGTTTATCTCCCTTTTTGGTCTTCACCTCAGACCTGGGAGGATGTTCTGCCCTTCCTCTGCTGAGATTAGGCCTTCCTGCTGTGTTATCTAGGGAGGTGAATATTTTCTTGTTAGTTTTTCTCCTCTCGTGCTGGGAGTTTTCTGTAGTGGAGTCTTTCGAGAGTGTTTTGCAGGTTTGGGTGGTTAGAATCTATATTATTTGGTTGTGTGATTTGGTAGAGTTGGTATTTCTTTTCACATTTGTATATATACATATTGTATTCTGGTTTTTTTTTATTTTCTTCTGTATAAATATAAAAACCTTGCCATTTTAAGTTTCATTTCTAGGCTTTTACCTCTTCTCCCTTCCTTTCTCTGGAGGGGAGGGCACTCTGACAGACTACTGAGCAGCTGGCATTTTGCCAAGCAAAACCAAGACACCTGTAATCATTAGTAGAGGGTGGCAGGGCCCTCTCTTATTCTGGAGATCTTCCCATAGTATAAGCTAACAAGGTTAGGTTTTAGTCAGATCTAGTGAATTTTCTCCTATACCATATCTGTCCTTGTAGTAGTGGTGTAAAAAGGTCAGGGTCACAACCTCCTTTGGCACCCCCCAGCTCCATGCAGGCTCCTCCCCGGGCTGCAGGTGACTCTGTGCCCTGCCCTGCTCCTCCCTGGGCTGCAGGGGCACAGCTGCTTCCCCAGGCCCTTCCCCACGGGCTGCAGGGGACCCTCAGCTGCGGCGCCTGCAGCATCTCCTGCCCCTCTTTCTGCACTGCCCGTGCGGTCTACAGAGCTGTGCCCATATTCTCTCTCCATTCTTCTCTGCCTGCAACGTTCCCCTGTGCAGGAACTTTCCCTTCTGAAACACCTTCTCCTGTAGCCATTCCCGGCATTCCTGATTGGCTCGGCCTTGGCCAGCGGCAGGAAGCCCATCCTGGAGCTGGCTGGCATTGGCTCCTCCAGCCCTGGGGAAGCTTCTGGCAGCTGCTCACAGAAGCCACCCCTGGAGCCCCCCCACTACCAAAACCTGCCCATGGGAAACCACTACAGCCCCCCCCAGATCCAGACTGGGAAAATTGGGAATGCTCTATATTCTCTATTTTGGGAAAACCAGGAGAATCCTGTGCCCCTAGACCCAAAATTGGGAGGTGGAAATGCTCTGTGTCCTATTCCTTAACTTTGGCAAAACTGGGACAATCTTTTGCTCCCAGACCCAAACTGAGAAAACTGAGAATGCACCATGTCCTCTTTTTTAGGAAAAATGGGAGAATCCTCTGCCCCAGACCCAAATTGCAGGATGGGAATTCTCTGTGTCCCATTCCTTAATTTTGGGAAAACTGGGAGAATCCTCCACCTCCAAAGCCAAACTGGGCAAATTTGGAATGCTCTTTTCCCCATTTTTTAATTTGGGAATACTGGGAGAACTCTGTGTTCCAGACCTGAAGTGGGAAAACTGGTAAGTGCTCCATGTCCTTAATTTTGGGAAAACTGGGAGAATCCTGTGCCCTCAGACCCAAATTGGGAAACCTGGGGCAGTTTTATGTCCCATTTCTTAATTTTGGGAAAAGTGGGAGAATCCTGTGCCCCCAGACCCAAAATTGGGAGGTGGAAATGCTCTGTGTCCCATTCCTTAGTTTTGGGAAAAATGGGAGAATTCTGTGCCCCTAGATGCAAAATGAGAAAACTGGGAAAACTGCATGTGCTTAAATTTTGGGAAACTGGGGGAATCCAGTGCCCTCCAGACCCAAACTGGGGGGTGGTTGGAATGCTCCTTGTCCCAGTTCTTTGGATCCAGCCCAGGATCCCGCTGCATTTCTGCCCTGCCAACATGCCTGGGGTGAATTTTCCATCCACCGTCATTTCCAAGTCCTTTTCCCTGGGGTTTCCAATGCCGTGGCTGTGTCTGGGATTGCCCCCAAAGCGCTGTTTTCCATGTGCCTTAAGATTTCCCAGGAGAATCTGCTCTATGACATTGGGATGGAATTCCTGATATCTTCCCACTTTCCCCTGCTTTAAAATCGGGAGTCTTTTTGAACAGCAGCTCCTTCAGGATCTCCAGATCCCATGGATTTGCACACATTCCCATTTTTTAGGTCTCCAACCTCATCTTCTCCTGGAGCGTGCTCGAGGTCCTCGGTCTCCCAGTGCTGGAGCCTTTCCCGATGGAGCAATTCCTGTTGGAGCCTGAGGCATAAAAGTCCATAAAAACCTCAGCCTTCTCCATCTCCAGGGTATCCAGGTTTCCCTATTCCTTCCCTAGTGTTTGTTTTCCCATGGGATCAACCAAGTAGGTCTTTGAAGAGGCCAGAGTCGGCTCTCCCGGAGTACAGGGCAGTGGGAATTCATTCACAGAGAATGGGAGCAGCCGAGAGCCCCATCCTGAGCTGCCCCAGCTCTATCCCTGCTCCTCCCGTGCGGGGCGGCAGGTCTGGAGGGAAGGGGGCCCAAGGGTGGGTGATGGGGCTGGAGGGGGGAGGAAGAGGGCTGGAAGGGGGTGGATCCTGGAGAGGGAGAGGCAGGAGAAAGGGAAGGGACAAAAGAGGGGAAGGAGCCAGAGTAAGCGGTCAGAGAAGAGTAAAAAGGACTTCATGCGTCGTTTGGTTGGTACAAGCAGGGGGAGTGATACCAGTTTTGGGGCCCCTCGGGTGGGCCAGGAGGGAACCCTGGGACCCACTGAGTGGGGAGAGCGCAGAGGGGCAATACCAGAGCTGGGAAGGCCCTGGAATCCTGAAATGAGGGGACAGGACCACAGAGGGAGCTTCAGGCCCCTTAATCAGGGGTCCTGGAGAGGGAGGATGCCTGGCAGTCTGGAGAGGAGGAGAGAGCACCAATGCTGGGGGGAGGTGGGACCCCCCAAGAACCTGGAGAAGGCGAGACCCGACAGAGGAGGAACTCCTGGGGCTTCGGGCACATGGCAGCAGAGAGGGCAGAAGGGACTCCTGGGACGCCCAAATCCCTGACATCCCTCAGCAAGACCCAAGAGAGGAGAACCCCTAGGACCCCTGCGCAGTGCAGAGAAGGGGGGGACTCAGAACAACAAAGCAGGAGCTCACAGAGGGGGGAACCCTGGGATTCCAGGGATCCCCAGCAGCATGGAGAGGACTGGGACCCCGTAGAGGTGGGATCCCCAATACATATGGGACTCCAGTAACCATGAAGTGGAGAGTTCAGAGAGGATTAACTTCTGGGAGGGTTGTTTTGAGCTGAATTTTTGTGTTTTGGAGGTTTTTATGAACACAAGATGCCCAGTATGTTCTAGAGATGGACTTGGGCAGGAGGAACCCCCAAGCCAACTCGCTCACACCTTCTTTTTCCCCCAAATCAGGATTTCTCCTTCCCAAAGCTTGGCCACATGGAGGAGGAGGCTGTGAGGAAGAGGAAGATGCCCCAGGACCCCCAGGCAGGTGAGGAGGAAGTCAGTGCCCCTTTGCCCCTCTCTTGTGCTGCATCTTCCAGCCCAGCATGGCCCCAGCTGCAGGACAACCCCGCTGCCGACGCCGTCCTGCCGGGGCCGGGTTTGGGGGGATGTCCTTGGCCTTCCCTGTGGGCAGGAGGCAAATCCCCTCTCTGTCCTTCTTCCTTCCTGCCCCAGGCCCTGAGCTGAGCATGGAGAGCACAGAGGACAAATTCCCCCGGCAGAATCTCATGGCAGAGGCTCTTTTGAATGGCTCCACAGCACAGGAAGTCAGTGGGGAGGAAGAGCCACAGAGATCCCCTACAAGGGAGGGCTCCAAACTCAGCCCCAGATGCTCCAAGGAGGAAAAACCCACCCTTTCCTGGGAAGGCAGCCAGAGATCTGACCTGGAGGTCCATGAGCAGCTTCAGATAGGGGAAAAACCCTACAAGTGCTTGGAACATGGGAAGAGCTTCAGCAAGAGCACCTTGACACGCCGCCAGCATATCTACACTGGAAAACGGCCCTACACGTGTGGGGACTGTGGGAAGAGCTTTAGGGACGACTACGACCTCCTCACCCACCATCGCATCCACACTGGGGAACGGCCCTACACCTGTGGGGAATGTGGGAAGAGCTTCACAGACAGATCCGCCCTCCGCAGGCACCGGCTCATCCACACTGGGGAACGACCCTACACATGTTGGGAATGTGGGAAGAGCTTCACAGAGAGTTCCAGCCTCATCACCCACCAGCGCATCCACACTGGGGAGAGGCCCTACAAGTGTGGGGAGTGTGGGAAGAGGTTTAAGACCAGTTCCCAGGTCCTTGTGCATCAGCGGACACACACAGAGGAGAGGCCCTTCCACTGCACTGACTGCGGGAAGAGCTTCAAGATCAACTCCCACCTTGTCATTCACCGGCGCATCCACACCGGGGAGAGGCCATACAAGTGTGAGGAGTGTGGGAAGAGCTTCACCGACAGCTCTGCCTTGACCAAACATCAACGGACCCACCAGTGAGGGAAGCTCCACAAGTTCCCCAGCTGCAGGAAGAGCTTCATCCACTGCTCCAACTCCATCACCCATCGGAGGACCCATGTTGGGTGATCCACAGTGACCCGCATTGGGTAGAAACGTGATGAGCCATATTGGGTAAGGACTTGATGACCAACATTTCTGATGAGACCTGTTTAGCAGAGACCTGGTGTATCTGGGATTAATGAGACATGGATATTTTTGATCTGTGTTTTTGCCCAGCCATCTGTGGAAAGCTTATTCTTTTCCTGCCAAGTTACAGGGAACAAGTGTTGATAAGAGGGAAAGTTTTGCCCTTGAAGACATAGCTCTGTATAAACTAAAATTAATGGTGTCTCTCTTACTGGCTGACAGCCTTTAGAGGGCATTTGAAGGAGAAAATGATGGTGAGGAGGAGGAAGGAAGCCCCCTGATCCATTTAATAAAGACCCTCTGAATGATAACGCGCATGGGTGAGGGGAATTCCAATGCCCACACACATGCACAGAAGAACCACTTACATAACAAGAGGGTGGAGCCAGTGGCTTCTGCCTGGGCAGTCTTGGCCACACCTGCCCAGGTAGTCATCACTGGCAGACTGGATAAAGGGCGAACGGCTCATGCTCTGGTGCTGCACTGTGTCAGGTTGAGCTGGCAAAATACCAACTGCCGAACACAGAGAGTTAGAGTACCCCCCACCCCCAAGGGAAAAGGAAGGAAGGGAAATAAAAAAACAAAAAGGGGAAAAAAACAAAACCAAACCGAAATGACATTTTTCTTATGTTTATACAAAAGAGAGACAATTAAAAACAGAATATGATATAACACATATATATACAAATGTGGAAAAAAACCAACAACCACTCTACCGAGTCACTCATCTAAATAATACAGATTCCAACCACCCAGACCCACAAAAACACCCCCAAAAGACTCTTCCAGAGAAAACTCCCAGCAAGAGAGGAAGAAAATTAATAAGAAAATATTCATTTGCCTGGATAACACAGCAGCAAGGCCTAACTCTCTCGGCGCAGTGATAGTATGTTCCCTCAGCATCGGCCATGAAGGCACTGAATGACACCTCTCTTACACCTGTTTCTATATCTGCTGTGATGTCAGATAATACGAAATATCTCTTTGGTTGCTTAAGTCAGCACGTGGTGCTTGTCCCCTCTAATCTACGTAAAACTGTCTGGGCCTGCTAAACAGGACTACTAAAATTAAGGCCTAAACTACCACATGCACATGGAAGACAATGTCGCTTGGGAGCAGGGGTGCCCGCTGTTTGTGTGAACAAGCTGACACACAGAGAATGCTGCCTCTGCCTCTGGGGAGTCTGAGTGTTGTCAGTGGCTAAGGCAATCTCATGAGTGACCCCTGGATGAGTGGGGATATTTACACATAGGGGTTCTGTCCCCTCCTCTTCTCTCTCTTGTATTCCTGTTACTTGGCAACCTCTAGTAATAAAGATACTGTTTTACTAAACTCTCAACAAGGTTCAGTCTCACTTCTGACATACTTCTGAATCCTCCCTGTTACACCTGGTCCCCCATATTCTGGGTGATCCATGCTGGGCACAGACCTGGTGTCCCACATTCCAGATGAGATCCATGCTGGGCACAGACCTGGTGACCCACATTCCAGGTGAGATCTATGCTGGGCCAGACCTGGTGACCCACATTCCAGGTGAGATCTATGCTGGGCCAGACCTGGTGTCCCACATTCCAGATGAGATCCATGCTGGGCACAGACCTGGTGACCCACATTCCAGGTGAGATCTATGCTGGGCCAGACCTGGTGACCCACATTCCAGGTGAGATCCATGCTGGGCAGTGTATTGGGTTTTCATGGCCAGGGTTTGGTAACGGGCACTTTCCAGGGATGAGTTCTGTGAGCAGCTGCCAGAAGCTTTCCCCTGCAGCCCAAGGAGGAGCCAGGGAATACCTAAAAAGGATGTGAGCTCAGGGGAAGCCCATCCTGGAGCAGAGTCCCTGCAGCTGCTGCAGTCCCAGAGAGCTCAAAGGGTTTCATTCAGCACTGCTGGTTATGGGGCACACACAGAGGGAGCTTTAGGCACAGGAATTCTCCATTCTGCCCCCAATTCAGGTCAGTGACTTTCTCTGAAATTTTGAGACCAAAAGTAGGATTCTACTTGGGTTGTTCTTCAGGCAAGAAAAATAACAAGTTTCCAAGGCTGTTCGTTAAAAATCAGGAGCTCTTTAGACAGCACCAGTTCCTTGAGCAGCCAGTATTCCTGTTGAGCTCAAGAGCAGCTCAGCCTATGGGGTATTCATCAAGGCTGATGCCTAACAAGCATTTCTCACATCATAGTGGGGGGTGGGGAAGAGGCACCACCACACCTGGAAAGGTGTTGTCTCAAGGACTTGCACAACTGAGAGGTGTTTTCTGTCCAGACCCCCCTGGTCACCCCATAAGGTGCTGGACAGTCCTTCAGCCCCACCTGAGCCCACTCCCCGTCTCCCCACCCTGAGCAGGGCAGCTTGTGGAGCCCCTGGGACAGGGGATGGTGCCTCTGGACCTGCCTCCCGAGGGTCTTCTGCCACCCCTGGGGGGCACAGAGAGAACAGGGGCACCCTCAGCTCCTCCTGCCACGAGCTGATCTTGGACAACACCCCAAGCTCCCAGGGCCTGGACAGCTCCTGCTCTGTCTCGGGACTTTGCCAGGATGTCCTGTGCTCCTAAAATAAAAACACAAAAAGCTGATAATACCCCCTAGGCAGTCACAGCTCTTTTCAGAAGAGGTAAAACTGGTTCCATAGGAGCAATTTTTGGAATATTTATAAGGAAAAAAACAAAAAAGCAGAAAAAGTATTCTCTGACTCAGACTAGAAATAACTGTAGATGCTGCTGTCGAGTCACTGGCAGCTGCAAGAGGTTTCTATACTTACTAGAACTATATAAAATGCCCGTATCAATGCCCAGCAAGTGTTGTGTTCCTCACGACTGTAAATAAAATGATTACAAAAATAAATTATATAAAATGATGCACCTGACACTTTGCCCAGATATTTTCCAGGTGAGAACCCCTTGCCTGTCTTTGCAAAGGAAAGAGCCAAGGGGGGTCTTTTCCTGCCCAAATGCTTGAATTTTTAATAAGGTTTAATTGATGTAACATTTTGTTCTTGTCCCCAGTGCCCAAATTCCTCCTCCTCCAGGCTCGAGCTTGGGGCGTTTTGGGGTGAAAACCAAGTGTAAGGGGGAAAGACATGGGAAAAGAGGATGGACAGAAGTTTCTCGCCCTCAAAGCTTTTCCCCTCCTTTCCTCTCTCCCATATGTCTTGACTCCCAGCCGCTCACAGGCCTGTTTTGGATCAAAACTCCAGTAGATTCCTCTGGGAGGGGGGATATAGGGGAGCCCCCATACCGAGCTGGGTTGTGGACTGATGGACAGAAGAGCTCAGGCACAGCAGACATCAGAAGGCTTGATCAGAAGGCTCACAACTTGGAGAGTTTATTCAAGATAGATTAACAGACAGTTCTCATAGCTCATAGTAGTAGTTAGTTCCTAAAAGTTCCTATTACATCGGTAGATCTAGATCTAATTCTCACACAGTAACATCCAGACTTCTTATACTCCTCACATCCAACATGCCACCACATAATTGGTTAACCAATTCACCTTGCATACACCACAGCCTCTCACTGGCTACAAGCCATACACACTGCAGGTAGCTCTGTTCTCTTTAAGGTAGAACTCCAAACAGCTCTCCTTAAGGGATGCACTTACACTCACCCCTACAAGGGGACAGCAGCTCCCAACCCCCTCAAGGGCCCCTCCACCCCTTCACCCAGTGACTGAGAGTGCCACGGGTGGGTTGGGGGGATGGATCCCAACAGCCTTCCCCACATAGAACCATTTCACAGCCCTGGACAGGGCCTCTGCTCCAGGGAAAGGCTCCTTCTCTTCCCGGAACAAGAGTTTGTATAAAACTCATCCCAAACCAGCCCCAGCTATGGGTGCTGAGCAGCAGCTGCAGCTCCAAAACTGTTTTCAGGCTGGGAAGCAGGAGGGGGATGCAGATTTTTCCTGTCCCCTCTCCCCAGTGCAGAGGAGGGGGCAGAGCTGGGGAGGGCAGAGATGGTGCTGGGCCCCGGGGTCTCTCAGCTCAGCTTTGCTCACCTGGGGCTGCACTGAGGTGTCTGAGAAGGAATGAGGCCTGATTTTCCAAAAGACCCCCTAAAAACCTTAAATCCTGTAAAAACCTGGGTGCCCAACCCTTATCACCAGCATGCTAGGTTCTTCTTACCTGGACCTGGGCTATTGACTGGGGTTGCTGTACCATGCACTAGAAGCCATAAATCAGGTAGAAGTAGACACAAATAGGGCAAAAGGGTAACAAGCCAAGATTTTTTGCACAGCATTTGGCTGGGTCACTGATGAAAAGGAATAAGCCAGGTCAATCTGAGGAAGACCTACCAAGATCCCTGTAAGTGAGGATGAAGAACAGACCCCCCTACCCAAAACTGATGTCAAAAGAAGACACCATCCCAACTCCACCCAGACTCTACCTGTCATCAATATGTAATGAGATGTTGTAATCACATGAATAATGTACAAGAAGATGTTGTAATCACCTGGATTCAGATGTATAAATTAACTTGCTTTTGCACTTGTGCTTTGAAGTGAGTTTGTGCGATGTTAGCTGCCTCACTTCCCTACGCAGAAATAAATTCCTGCTACCAACGGAATACAAACTTTCTCTGAGCAGTTCTTCTGCAAAGTTTTTCGCTGTCAGCATCTCAAGGCCCCTCTAATCCTGACTCCCCAGGAGCCCTAGAATCAGCTGTGAGAAAAACCTCATGTGGTGGTGGGTGAAGAAACCTCACGGCACCCCCTGCAAGGGCTGGAGTGCAATGGGGGTGTGGGAGGGTGTCAGGGCTCCCTGCTGCTGCAGGTGACCCCTCCCAGTGCTCCCAGTCCATGCACCCTCACACTCCCAGCACAGAGCACTTACAGGGGCAGTGCAGTGCCATGGGGCAGCCCCACTGTTCCTTGCAGCCAGAAAGACCCAATTTGAAGATTTTTGCTCCCTGTTCATCACGTGTTTGAGCACATCAGAGATGTGTTTGGAGATGAGAGTTGTTGGATGTCTCAGGACATCATTTGTGCAGGTGGTTGTTGCTTAGCGAGGTTGGCACCGGCTCCCACATCCCCCTCCTTCAGGGCCCTGAGATGAGAATGGGGACAGCAGGGAGGGCTCTGTTGAGGACCACTCAGGGTTCTGGAATGCCAGATCTTGATGTTGGGGAAGGGCTACATGAAAAAAAAGGGGAGGCTTAGGAGTACTTGTCACCTTCCCAGCCCTGCAGAGCCCATGGCAGGGTGTCCTGTAGCAAAGCACCCTGGAGACACCCTCCTAAAGCCCCTGAAGTTACTCCTGCACAGGAGCAGGAGGATCTTGGTGTCCCCAAAAACCCATCTGCTCCCTCTTTTGGGGGTCTCAGCTTAGGAGGTGGGGCAGCAGCCAACCAGAGCCTCAACAAAAGTCCCCCTCAGCCCCTCCCCCCTCAATCTGTGCATCAGTTTGCCCACCCTGAGAAGCTCTTGGGGACCCAAGGGGTAACATCACTCAGCTGCCATCAACACCTTCTTGAGTTCCTCTCCCCCACCAATCTGCGGGGACCCAGCAGACATGACCCCCCAGTCCCTGCACCCTGGGGGCACGAGGGGCTCCCCACAGGACCTGCCTGCCCTGTTGGGCTCAGACCAAGGAGCTGTCCTGGTCCTCCATGGCCTGGTACAGCTGGGGGGGCACAGGGCTGGGGACACAGACCCAGGAGTGGGGGACATGGAGGAGGGCACAGGAAGACAAAGCCCTGCTGACCCCTGAGCTGGCCCCAGGCTGGGGGGAACTGGCAGCAGGGCTCAAGCTCCCTGCCCTGCCACAGCCGCACAGCTGCGGGGGGACTCGCCCTGATGCCCTGGGGAGGGCACCGAGGGGCCAGGGCTGGGGTCTGCAGAAGGAGGAAAACCGGGACAAGAGACAAGGAGCTGCAGCATGAGGTACTGATACAGAAAAATTCCTGCTCAGTCCTCAAAAATTATGAAAATAAAAGACTAAGATGTTGATCCTGATCTCTAAGAGAATCAATAAAATATGATTGAAAGAGGCATAAAACATCGAGAATCATTGAATGAAATGCCAGATCTATTTAAAAACAGATACAGTGTTGTGGGGCTCATGCCGGGCTGGACACCACAAGTTCAGTGGAAGCCCTGGGGCCTCCTTTCTCCTGCCCCCTAATTAGTAGCAATTTATTGGCTAATTAACCACTCATGCATCAGTCCCTGACCTGCTTTGTTCCTCTGCCAGGCACAAGCTAGCATGGGCTCCTCAGGCTACAGGGCTGCTGCGTCCTACCAGGACTCAAGGCATTGGCTTCATTTGCCCCAAAACGGGGTTTCAGATTCCTCAAAAGGCTCATTAACCTCATCCATCACTGTCAACAGACTGTCATGTGTTTTATTACCCTCAAGGAATTCCTCCTTATACTGCAGCAGGCCAACAGCCTGCAAAAGGGTATCTGTCTGTTCCACAGTTTTTTAAAGCAGTATACACAGCCTTCCAAGCAGTTACAATTTCAATTGGGATAGCTGAAGCTAAAGCAGCTTTTGTTTGCAATTCTTCTCCAACCTTAGCCCACAGTGCAGTCTCATAAGAACTGTGCTTAGGGAACCAGGGGCAGAAGTCTCTAACCCATACGAGCAATTTAACCACAAAGGTCGTTTTAACAGCAGATTCCTCTTCTTTTAAAATGTGGTGCAAAATCTCTGCATATAATTTATGTTCCTTTGACACTGATTGATCCATGTTAAATGCTGAAGCTGTTCACCTCTCTTGATGACAGGTGATGATCCTGAAACTGGATGAAATGCACAAATGACCAACCTGGTTCTGCTGCAGTTCTATCATGGAAAATGCATGCTTTCTGTCTTGCGCTTTTTTTATCCCTCCTTTTCTTATTTTATTTTTCTTACACCATATCTGGCACCATTTGTGCTGGAGTGATGGACCTCTGACTGATGGACAGAAACCATTTTATTGTTAATGATCCAGAGTTTTTAAACTATTTACTTTCAACAGGGAGTGGTTAAGCAAATCAAGGCAGAACACAGCTACAGTGACATAGACACCACACTCACGCTGGCCAACCACACAGACACACATACACACTCTTTGGGAGTTTCAAGCAACCCATTCACACCCCACACATTACAAGCTGAGAGCTTAGCTCCATCCCTGGACAATAAATAAAAGGCTTTAGATAAAACAATGCAAGGTTAGCTTCACATTTCCCAGGCCTTCTTTCTGTTCTCATGGTGCCTCACTGAAGTGGTCGGGGCTCTCTTGGGCACAGTGACACTAAATGACAGCATTTTCCATGGTGGGTGAAGGAAGGAGGGGGCAGCAGAACTGACACCTGGGACTGGTGGCCAGGAAACTGGCCTGTTTGGGACAATGATCGATGGAGTGCCTTGGGAGTCAGTCCTGAAGGGCAAAGGACTCCAGGAAGGCTGGAGGTGCTTTAAGAAGGAAATCTCAAATCTTGAGGAGCTCTACCCACATGCCCTAAGACAAGATAGAGGGCAAAAAGCATGCCCTGGTTAAACTGAGAACTTAGGCTGTAACTCAGGGGGGAAAAAAAAGAGTGTATATTATCTCTGGGAAGAGGGGCAGGAAACTTGAGGGTCTACAGGGATATTGTGAGGTTATCTTGGCAAATTTGAAGGGCCAAAGACAAACAGGAACTGAATTTGGACTCTGTGGCTAAAGAGAAAAAGAAATGTGTCTATAAATCCTTGTAAAGCAAAATGAGGGCTCAGGGAGTCTCCATCCTTTGCTAGATGCAGAGGGCAGCACACTGTCAGGGGAGGAGGAAAAGGCTGAGGGACCTCATGCCTTCTTTGCCTCAATCTTTAACACCAAACCCACTTGTCCTCAGGATAACCAGCTCCCAAGGCTGAAAGTTGGTGATGGGGAGCTGAGTGAAGCTCCCATAACCCAGAGGGAAATAGTGAGTGCCCTGCTCTGCCAGTGAGCCCCCCACATGTCCCTGGGCCCAGATGGGATGCACCCAAGAGTACTGAGGGAGCTGGAGAAAGAGCTGGACAAGCCACTTTCACTCATTCCCCAGCAGTCCAGGTGAACTGGAGAAGTCCCAGCTGACTGAAAATCAGCAAATGTGATGACCACCCACAAGAATGAGGATCTGGACAACTCCAGGCCTGTCAGCCTGACCTTGGTGTCAGGGAAGGTCATGGAGCAGATCATCCTGAGTGCCATCAGACAGCACATGCAGGACAACCAGGTGATCAGGCCCAGTCAGTGTAGGTTTGAGAAAGTCAGATCCTGCCTGACCAACCTGATCTTCTCCTTCTATGACAAAATGACCCACTCAGGAGATGAGGGAAAGGCTGTGGCTGTGTCTCTCTTGACTTCAGTAAAGCCTTTGGCACCACCTCCCACAGCATCTCCTGGAGAAACTGACTGCTCATGGCTGGGACAAGGGAACTGTTTGCTGGGTGAAAACCTGACTGATGGCCAAGAGACTGATGGGGAATGGAACTAAATCCAGGTGGGGCCAGTCACTAGTGGGGTTCCCCAGAGGTTAGTGATAGGGCTGGTCCTGTTTAACATCATTATTTATGATCTAGACAAGGGGGATCGAGTGCACCCTCAGTAAATTCATGGACAACATCAGTTTTATGTGATTGTGTATCTCCTGGAGGGCAGGAAGGCTCTGCAGAGGGATCTGGACAGGTTGGATCATGCAGACCAAGTGTCAGGTCCTGCCCTTGGGTCACAACAACCCCATGGAATGCTCCAGGCTGGGGGCAGAGTGTCTTGATAGCTGCTCAGCAGGAAGAGACTTGGGGGTGCTACTTGACAGCAGCTGGATGTGAGCCAGAGTGTGCCCAGGTGGGCAAGAAGGCCATTGGCATCCTGGCCTTTATTGATATTAGTGTGGCCAGCAGGACCAGGACACTGATTGTCTATCTGCACTGGGCACTGGAGAGGCCACACCTCGAGTACAGTGTCCAGTTCTGGGCCCCTCACTGCAAAGGACATTGAGGGGCTGAAGCGTGTCCAGAGAAGAGAATGGAGCTGGAGAGGGCTTTGGAAAAACTGCCTGATGAGGAACAGCTGAGGGAACTGGTGTTCATGAGTCTGTAGAAAAGGAGGCTCAAGGAGGACCTCATTGCTCTCTACAAAGACTCAAAAGGAGTTTTTGGTGGTGTGGGGCTTGGTCTGCTCTACCAAGGCTATAGTGACAGGAAGAGAGGAAACAGCCCTAAATTGTGTCAGGAGAGGTTCAGATTAGATGTTTAAAAAGTTTTTTTGATTGAGATAGTGCTTAGGCATTGAAATAAGTAGCCCAGGGAGGTAGTGGAATCTCTGGAAGTGTTCACATGGTGTCTGGATGTAGCACTCTGGGATATGGTTTAGGAGTGATTATAGTGGTACTGACTTGACAGTTGGACTAGAAGATCTTGAAGGTCTCTTCCAGCCTTGATGATTCTGTGATTCTGTGACCTGTCATCATTGTTTCCAGGTTTGTTCTCTAACCAGATGTTATAGGTTTGGCTGATGGGCCTAAATTTGGGCTTTGGAGTTCAGACCAGGCCTGGGATTGTCAGCTGACTTGAGCTGAGCTGGGCTAGCTAACAGCTGACTTCTTCTAGCAAATGGTGTTGTATTCCATACCATGTTACGACTTCATCTCAAAAGGGGTAAAATCCAGTGTGTGGGAGTGGCTTAGTGAGTTCTGCCATGGCCGAGGTACAAGCCGAACGTGGTGCAGCTCCTGTCTTGGAGTAGGCCTTACTCCTGTTGCTACCGCTGCTTGCCTTTTGTTTGAGTTCAGGGAAGTAGAAATATTTTGTTGTTACTCTTTCTGTTTCTTGCTAGGTGTCTTTTAAAGTGCCTATGAATCTAGAGTAATAGATTTTGTATTAACTGGGGAGTGGGAGGTTATTTCTTGTTATATATAACTTGTGTGTGTGTTATATTGTAGTTTTCTCTTAATTTTCTCTTTTCTCTATAAATATATGTAGCTAGTTTGAGCATAAACCTAGTTTGGAGGTTTTTTCCTCTCCCTCTTCTTCCCTTTTCACTCTGTCTTGGACAGTTGGCGTTTTGCCAGTTCAACCCAAGACACCAGATCCTGGAGATGTTTTCTCAGTTGGGTCTCTCACTGGGACCCATTAGCACTACAAGAAACTTTACAGTTTGAATCTAACTTTGGTTTCTGTCTTAGTTTGAGGGAAACCAAAATGTTTACCAAAACAAGAGGAGAGGATTCGTCCTCAATAACCACATCACTCCTTATTAAATTTAAGAAAAAGAAACTTTAATTAGGAATTGGATATAAGGATAACTGTTCTTAACGACTATCTATATCTATATCTATATCTATATCTATATCTATATCTATATCTATATCTATATCTATAT
>VWZD01013570.1:0-12343 GCA_013396695.1 Sakesphorus luctuosus
GCTCAACCCAAGACACTAACACAAGTCACATCTTTCACTTACTTTAAATTCACATTTGAAAACACAAATGTATATTCTGAGTGCTGTTTTTTAAATAATCTTTTTTTTATTGTGTGTACAATTTATGTAAGTTAGAATGACAATAATTTGCAGTTGCTTTGCTCTTAGTTAACAACTACAGAGGGAGATTTCGCTGAAGATTTTAAATCAAGTTAGTTTCTTTGTAGCCATTAGCATCCTACATTAAGTCTCAGCTCTGAAACAGAGCAAAATTCTCCTAACCAGCTGGGGCAGTTCTGTAATTCGTTCAATGTGCTGTAGGCACTTTTCACAGGTTTCAAAACAGCATTCAGAATAATACAATACCCAGGGTAAAAATGAGATAGATATTAGTCTTATGCAATGTTTGAGAGAAAGGATTATATTTGTAAGAATATGATAATTTATTTAAAAAAAAACAAATTAATTCTGTAAGTAATATTTTAAGCTTCAATTTACAATTTATTTGAGCTGTTCTTCTTTGTTTCCCTTTTAATGTTGATTTAACTACGCAGCTGCTGAATTGGAAATTTCCACTTCCTTCTACCCGACCTGATGTCACCTAAGAGTTTACCAGCAATTGAATTATTATCATAATTAAATTTTAGAACAGCTGCACAAGTGTAGCACAATCAAAGAATAAATAATACCACAGAACACATTCAATTTGGTAATACATGCAACATAAACCTTCACTAACAAAGCATTTAGTTTAGTTTCTGACTTTGGAAGGAAGTTTTCTGATTTTTTTTACTTATATTCTGGATGATGATAGTAATATCTCATGTCCATATACACTAAATTATGCATATTTTTAATTTACTGATAACATTTAGTTTGGTTTTCAAATATGAGTAAAATCATGAGTAATATTTTTGAAGTGAAGAAATAGAAATTTAGAAAAAATAAAATTACTTCTCTAGGTATTTAGCAGTCAGTCATATGATCCAGGTTTACTGAATTTCATCTAATCAATCTGAAGATGATTATTTTGAAGGAATGTGTTGCCCATGTCATATAGTTTTTGTTAGGTAGGTTAAGCATTATTCTAAAAATAAGCTATTGAAAAGTAGGTAAAGGATATGCTTCCAGAAGTGAAATAAAAATTTACCTTTGGGACTATTAAGTGTAAAGGATTTTTAAACTTCTATGTTGCCAGGATATACTTGATTGATAGCATTTTTTAGATATTTTTTACATGATTTTTTTACAGTATCTCATTACTTAATCAGAACGGATAACTTTTATAATGACCTTTTCTGTATTTTTGCTTAATACTTTTAGAAATAAATTACAACTCTACTTAGCTGATGATTGATGTTAACAGGGACATAATTGTAACAGACATTCTTAATCAATTTCTCCCTTAAGATGACCACAGCTGAATATCTGAGGAAATCGTACTTTCTTTTTCAATAGTTGAAAATTATTAATTTTCTACTTTAAAGGAAAGTCTTGAATACTTCTGTTAACATTACATGTATATAGCTCAATATAATATAGCAAATATTATTTAAATATTTATTATTGGGTTTTTTAGCAATAATATGAGTGTTCATTGACTGTAATCATATTCAGAGACGGGTTTTTTTAAAAATTATAATTTTGTTTTCAGATTCTAGTTTCTGTTCTTTTAATTCTGGTATTGATTTTCTTAGTTTATTTCCCATTTTTGGTTCTATATATATATTGAGATATGTATTAAGATTTTTTATTAACTGATACATACTGCAAGGCCTGGCATCTGAGAAGTTGAATAATATTTCAGCAGTAGGAATGGGCAAGCTTGAACAATACCATTTTCACCATGAGTTTTAAAAATGTTGCGGTTCGGTTAGTATCATTAAACAGATAATAACTCCCACAGCTGTAGTGAAAGTTTGGCATAATGAAAAAGCCTTGTTTTTTTCTTTGTCTAGTTTGTCTCAAAAGCTGCAGTCAGCCAGAGGGTTTTAAGGGAAATACTTTCAAATTCAGCAAATAAGAATCCAAACTATACTCAGGGGAAAGTAATGTATTGCATCTATCTAGTTACAGATGGTACATTTAGCAAGCAAACCCAAATCTTTTGAATTAAAAACTGTTTGAGGCTGAAATCCCAGGTGAATATGTTACTCACAAGGCTACAACGATAAAATACAGGAAACCGTTGCCACTTTTACCCAATAAAAATAATAACAGTAAGAACATGGACCTGATGAGTGATCAACAACATTGCAGGGTAGGCAATCCTAGCACGTGAGAGGAATGTGCAGAAGACCCCACAGTCAAGCAACCAGAATTGTATGGATGGGTCTATCGATGCTGACTCACCCAAACTTAATCCCAGCCTGTGCTATCTCTCTTGTGGTCATAAGAGTTCTTTAAATTCAATTGTGAATTTTACTGTCAACAATGGGATACCGATTACTCAAACCAAATATATTTGTAATATGGGCTCTGAGTATTAGAGACTGGGATTTGAGATTGCAGCAGGACAGTGCTCCCAAGAAGGTCTTGGTGCAGCAAGAGATACCCTTGTGGCAGGCTTTGCTCAGATTTGCTGTTAAACCCCAAATGCCAAAGTGTGAGTGTGTAGGAATGAGACTTGGTAAAATATTTAGGCAGTAAATTAAGAACAGGATAAGAAACAAGAACTCTCTGGTTCCCTGATGAGAGACTTTGTTGTGGACTTGTTCCATTGTACACACTGTTTTGTTTTTCTTTTTTTCTTGGAAAAAAGTACAGAAAACAGAGGAAAAGAAAGGTGATCTGGCAAACAAAGTTAAATGTTCACAGCTGGGAACTAGAGGTCTAAGGTGCGGATGTACAATCCTCTTCCTCTGATAGTGATGAAGGAGGGGCTTGTTTCCTCCCCAGTTATAAGCAGCTTCATCACAGGTATTAACGAACAAGAAGAGAAGGCAGAGGGGTCCACTGTAAAGGGTGGCCAAGGCGTGTGGCTGGGGGAGTAGGATGGGGGAGTCTACCTGCTGCTGTGGAGCCTGGGTGACTGCAATGCTACCTCAGCTGCTGCTCCTGCACCTTGTTGCATTATGCAACCTGGGAAGGAGCATGAACTGCAAAGAGAGGAAGGAGTGATCATGTGATTGCTGAAATGCTGGGAGCGGGCAGCTGCAGGTGTAGAATTAGCACTGTGTCTTGGTCTCAAGGAGTAAACAGCTGTTAACACAAACCCATTCCCCTTACGGTAGTGTGGTATGACCTCAGAGAAAGCCAAAGGGGAAAGGGTGATTGATAATGAATTAGTGAGCCCTGAATGAAGCTGCCTGCTGCTTTCCTGGATGTATTTACATGCAGCATAAACAGGAGGCAAAACAAGCTAGACAGCATGCCACAAAGGACAAAGCAAACACCTTCTCCATTCCCACAATGTAGGAATGTAAACTCAGCTTACTTTCATCTAGTAAGAAATCCAGCACGCTGGGAAAAATTACCCCACATGTAGAAAAAACATCCCACCGTTTACTATGAGCTAATTTAAAAGACTCTAGAGGTGAGCGCTACCCTAGAGGTGAATGGTACCGTAGAACACATGCAAATCAGTGGGGACATATTACTTTAGGGGCAAACACTATAGCTATGCAACTAGCCCTAGAAATACCTGAACAAGAAAAACACCCACATCTGGAGTCTCACAGGAGAAACTTTGATGATAGAAAATGGTTAAAGGAGTCCTTGCCTATCCCCCGAGCCATGCACACCACAGGTAGGACTGCTACTCTAAACCTGTTCCATCTCTCCTGGAGGACGGGCTGTGTGAAAAATCACTAACAAGAGATGCTCAGCCTTTCTACTGGACTGAACTATCTCTCCCATAGTATCAAGAAGTTGTATAATTAATAGAATTTTGTGTAGATCTGTGTTTTAAATGTTTTTGTACCCAAGTCAAATTGATCCTAAACCATGACAGTTTGCTACACAAGCCTAGGAAGTAGAAAACCCCATATCATGAGTGACATTTCAGCCACACCTCCAACCATCCATGTAGCATTTTTTAGGACATAAAGAGACAAAGAAGATAGTCAATAGTGTAGCTTACTTCAGTCTGATGAATGCAATTAATGTAAAGGGAATCCTAAACCTCAGTTCCTCACTCCAGTGCTATTCATCTGTTTTTCCATATCAGTGATTTCTACAGAAAAAATGCATACCTACCCAGAAGCTAGGAAATTAAATAAATGGAAAATAATAGAATCATCATTTTATCTCTTCCTTTCCAGTTAAAGCAGTCTTTTAGGACATGAGAAGTGAAAGATCAAACCTGTAAGTTTAGCCTGAAGTCTCGTATTGAACTTCTAAGGTAAATGTTTCACAAATGAAATTTCTTTATATAAAAGAAGCTGCTACATCTTTTTTTCATCATAAAACATGAAGGTAAACCCACTGTATGTCATAATTTTAAAACACCTGTCAAATTTTCTGAGATACTCCCTCACTGAAAGGAGCATTGAATGATACTAAAGTGTCAATTCCTGTCATAGGTTATTATTTGAATTGTGGTCTTAGTTCTTACGAATTCCTAAAGAATATTACCTCTGAACGATTTCAGAAAGTTAATCTTCTCAAAATTTGATTATCCAAAATTTATCCAATATATCCAAATATATCCATATTTATCCAAATTTTGGTTCTGATAATTAAAAGAGCCAGGCAATAATAATATAAATCACACAATAACTCTTCCTGGAATAGACCTGTGGAAGTGTTTCTCCATTCTCCTGCTCCTAGCAGATATGGCTGACCAGGGCTTGATAATGTCAGGTCTTGAAAAACTCCAAAGGTGGAGTCTGCACAACCTCTCAGTACAACCTACCTCCTCAATTCACTGTTCTTATAGGTTAAAAGTTTCTCCTAATAGTCTGAATCTCTTTCATTTCACTTTATGCTCCTTGTCATTGTTCCTGCCACCACATATCGCTGTAAAGAAACTAGCTCATTTTGGTGACCTCAGTGTAGACACTGGGGGTTGCTACAGCATGGCAACTGGTTTCCCCCTATTAAGTCTCATCTGCAAACCTCATGCACAAGTTCTCTATTCACTCCTTTGGCTCATTGATAAAGATGTTTAAGAGCGCAGTTCCCAGAATACGTTACTGTTGTGATTGTCACACTAATACCTTCAGAGTTTCCTCCCCTGGGATCCCAGTTCTCTGAAAGTCTGCTCGTGTGAAGTAAAGGATTAGTAAAGTGCTTCTTACCTTCCTTGGAGTTAAACAGTCTTAGAATTAAATGCTACTCAGTCCTTTTACAGCTGGTCTAATTCTCTACACATGGCATATATAAGGAAACTTAGGCACTCCTTCCTATCTCTTAGATGTTTTAACAGTACAACTAAGTCTTGTCTTACGTTGTACAGTCTCTCACTCATTATAATGAAATGTTTAAATCTTTATAAAGAATAATCATAAACCAACTTGAAACATGAAAACTTGTTGAACAGGGCTCTGATCTCGTGGAAGATGTCCCTGCCCATGGCAGAGGGGTTGGAACTAGGTGATCTTTAATGCCCCTTCCAAACCACACCATTCTACGATTCTGTGAATCACTGTAAGAGGTCCAAACTATGTTCTCTGAAAGCTTCTCAGAGCCTGTGTTTCCCATCTTCTAAGTAAGCATAACCTGTGAGTATTGCTGAAGTCTGGAGATTACTCAGTCTTCGTATTACAGTAACTTTGAATTCATAAACCCCTGCTGTGGAAAAAGGGCTGGGGACCACGTGGAAAGATGACTAGGGGTAAAATCAGAGGAAACTAAGAAGATATATTCATATCCTAACAGAAGTTATAATGGTACAGAAATTATAGGGTAAAATGCAGCTCCTACTCCCTGGATGGAATGCGATTAGCAGCTCCACGACGATTCCCAAATACAACAGTAAGCACCTGCTAAGGAGGATGGAATAGAGGATGAAGCAGAGTGGAGATAGCACAGTCAGGCTCTGTAGAAGTCCTTGCAGGGAGGGGAACTTGAAGGTACATTGCAGCCAAAAAACCTCATAGCATCTGCTAACCAAAGAAGAAGGGAAATGTCTTTCTGTTGAGTCAACAATTGTGGTGAAATTGCTCTCCTCAGATGATTTTGGTTCATTAAAGACTAATTGTAATATTAACACACACTTCCATTCCAAAGTTACCTGGCTCCAAGGTATGACTGTCCCCACGCTTCACCCCAGGCATGCACTCCATAGTTTTTTGACTGTGTCTTTAAAAGCAAAGAATGAGAACTTTACACCAGTCAACAACAAAGGTATGCATGACTAGAGTCATGCAAGCTCCACCTAAACATAAAGAAATAGTATAAAAGTAAGTTGAGAATGGGGGAAGTTGGGGAAGACTTCAACATAACTGCTGGGATCAATGATTGGCTGAACCCTTTTTCTGCCCCATAGAGACACCTATTTGGTAAGAACCATGGTCTGCAAGTGTTGAATACTTTTATTGCATATTATAGCCATATGTTTTTGCTTTCAACATGTTTTTGCATCAGATAAAATCACTGGTAATACTTTAACTGTAACCTGTCACAATTTTTCTCTTAATAGAGTGTTATTCCATAAACAGCTAATGTGAGACCTTCATGGGTGCTGGTAGCTCCTGGAAATGGGTAAAATGCTCAAATAAAGTGAGAAGACCTGTTGAGGATTCTGCACTGTTCTGTTGGAATATTTCCCTGAATAAGTCAGTCAAACCATCCTCTGATCCAGCAGTTCAGTGAGGGATCCCCATAACGGGACACTTACAGACTGGTTGGGAACAAGGGTCTCAGCTTTCCTGGTGTTCTGATAGACAAATGAAACCCTAAGTGTTGAGGAAATTTCACCTTTTAATGTGACATCTACCCATGACAGGGGAAGCTGGGACTAGGTAATCTTTAAGGTACCTTCAAACCCCTAGCATTCTCTGGGTTTATGATTCTATGAAACAGTCCCAGAACACAGTAAATACTTTGAGACAAATATTCAGGTTATCATTACGTCAAAAGTATTTTAAAACTATTTTTGGAACTTTATTCCCCAAGAAAATCATAGTCTTTCATGGGGTTTAGATCATGACCTAAGTGAAGTGTCATCTGAATTAAATTCAGTTTTATAGAGAATTCAAGTGAAATAACATCATAAGAGAAAGACAGAGAGAGTGACTCTTTCACTAGCTATCCAAAGAACCAAAACACATTCAGTGGGAATTAAACCTTCAGCATGGGAGAATAGTCTTAGTAGAAGAAAAAAAAAATAAAAAATTCCCTTAATAAGTACCAAAAAGTGAGGAGTTTTTTTCCCCACTAAATTATAATTATAGAGTATAGATATGTTTTTGCATACAGATCTGACATATATGACATCATCAGAATATATTTTAATGTTTCAAATAGAATTGAATAGCTAAACATGCATAATTCATGAGCAAGATGCTGTGCCTGTCCCTGTGAAGACTTTAGCAAATCCCTTGGCTGCCTAGTCACAAATGTGACTGACATATAACTTAATACTTTTTCTATGTTTTGAGAATATGCCAGAATATTTTAAGTTGATTTTCTTTCCTGTTTTATTGTATTAGACCCTTGTGTTCCTCTAAAACAACAACAAAATCATACAGCTCTCAGAAAAATATTTAAGACAAGTGTTATGTGTGAAGTTTGGTAAATTTAAGAGTGAAATCCTGTTTTTTAAGGAATTTGACCTTTAAACATGATAATTTGTTGTGTAGATTACGAAAGTGAGTGTATTAGGGAAGGCAGCTTAACAAGGAAAGCTTCTACTATGTGATATTATGCAAACTTAATGGATAATTAAAAGATTTTTCTTCAGCAATGCCTTTGCCTTGTGTAAGAAATGAATGTCTAAAGTTAAGATTGCATCATCATTCATATTAGATTCAATTTATTCTAAAGAAACTCCTCAGAGACATAGAATACTTACAGAAAACTGAATATTTACAGGAAACTGGCACACAGACTTACTCAAAGTATATATTACTGGGAAAATTAATTAAAACATTTAATTAATTTTTAGATCTAATTAGTGTATTACAGCAAAAAGTAAAAAAGTAAGTTTCTTTCCAGAAACTGAATAACTCAGCATAGTTGTTCTTTATAAAAAAATGAGGATTTTTTTGTGGTTTGGTTGTTTTGCTAGCCCTGCCTGCTGAAGCTTTCAGCCACATCACAGCTGTGCTGCCAAGATGTGCTGGTGGCAAATGATGCAGTCTGAGTCATCTAGCTGCACCTCAAAACCCATTCTTAATGGGAAATGTTCAAGCCTCAGTTTGCAAGAACTTGTAGTAGGCAGCCCTTGTTGTTATAGTAAAGTCAAAGTGAGCAATTCAGATCTACAGAAAGCCCTAAGAGACTTAGCTATCAGCCAGAAGCGGCAGGGAGCTTGGCCACTGCTGGCTGATAGGGAGGAGGTTACTCCCCAAGAATTCTCATAGTAGGAATTCACAGTTCTCTGCAGGTGCACGAAAATAGCCAGGATGAAATAATATAAACATGGGACTTGTGAGAGATAGGTTCTAACCAATTGAAGTTTCTAGCGTGGTGGTGTGGTAACTCTTTTAGCCAATAAGCTGTAGTTCTAACCCTATATAAACTGTGTGCTAGGTCTAATAAAAGGTCTTCACTTAAATCCTATGGGTTTTGCGTTGTGAAATCCTTTCTCCGCTGCGAACTTTGTTTACTTTAAGCCCTGGCAGCTGGCAGTGGTGTGATTGAACCAGAACATTACAGGAGTCTTTCACCAACATCTAGAACCAGCAGGCAGTTCTCTTGTCATCTAACTAAGAGTTGATGCACAGGATGTTAAGGAATCTGAGATCTTGACCTTTCAGCTCGTCCTCATGGTGATAAAACAAGAACAGTATATGTCCTCCACCATCTGCTTCTTTATGTACATGCACTGTAGATACATATGAAGTCAGAATTAGTTTCTCCTAGTCACTGCAACTGTTTTCTGGTTGTCCAGCAGAGCCACGGGAGCAGGACCAGGGCTCCTCTCCCAAGAGCAGAGCCTCAGAACCACCATTCCTGGAAGTCAGTAAGGAGCAGGATCTCCTTTATCCCATTTATCCTGTTCTGTTCCTGGATCTTCTCTATATCCTGCAGCAGCTGAGCCATCTTTCAGCTGAGGTACCTAATTATTTCTTTGCCTCAGTCTTTAAAGGTAAGACTGCCTGTTCTCCAGGCACTCAGCCCACTGAACTGGAAGACAGGACCGGGAGCAGAATGAAGACCCTATAATCCTAAGGCAAATGGTCAGTGACCTGCTATACCACTTAGACACACGCTAGACTATGAGGCTGGGTGGAATCTGCCCAAGAGTATGGAGGGAGCTGGTGGAAAAGCTCTTCTATGCAGTTTCCAGCAGTCCTGGCTAACTGGGGAGGTCCCTGTTGGCTGGAGATTAGCAGATGTGATGCAAATCTACCAGAAGGGCCAAAAGGTGAATTCAGGGAACAACAGGCATGTCAGTCTGACCTCAGGGCAGGGGAAGGTTAAGAAGCAAATCACCACTAGTGCTACCATACAACACTACTCCAAACGTTTTTCTACAAAAAAATAAATATGATTTTAAAATTAAATATTGGAATTCTATTTTGAATTGCATGAATGAATAGAATTTAGTTCTAAGTTGCCCTCAAAGAGAGAATAATTGTAATATGATCTTAAACAAAGCTCTATATTAATGTAGTGCATGGCTTATCTGGTGTCCCCTCCATGTCCTTGTCTGAAGATGCCATATACTTTTCATGATTTGATTACCTCCCCTCCGCATCCCCCCAGTCCCCCCTTAGAAATCCTGTATATTACTTCTCACTTTCATTTTAAAAAACTGTAATACATATATAGATACATGAGTTTATATATGATAACTTTAATATAAGAGATATTTTTAAAAGCTTTGCTGTGGTGGCTAAATGAAAAGACAACATAAACTCAAGTTTTAAGAAGTGAGTCAGTCCAGATTGTTCATTTTCTCTTTACTACATAATTGAGAAACTTCATTCACTCCTTAGACCACTGAGTTATACTGAATATTCATTGGAATAAGAAATATGCAGGGACATTTAGAATATTTTCCCCCCTGGATACATTATCTAGATTAGAAACCTCTAGCATATTTTAGCAATTCCTCTCAAATTTACATTTTGTACCTATTGAGAGACTCATCATTGAATTCAAACCACAACTGTTTATTGTAGTCACTAGCTTTTCATAATTGTGCTACAATGTGAAACAAAAGAGCTGAAATCAATATATATAAATAATATAATTTGCAATGTACTCCTTAAAAAAGTAACTGAGTTTTTTGCTCTGACAGCACATTGCTAAGAAAGGACCATGTTTCTCAACAGAAAAACTAAATTAGTTTTGTGTATACTATATTAATCAACACATGACATTCTTATTAGTTACTAAATTCCAAATGTCAAAAGTCTGTTCTGATAAATTCTGAAGTACTAAAAAAAAAAAAAAAAAGAAAAAAAAAAATATTGGCTAAGTGAAAGGCATATAGATGGTGTATAGAAGTTTACTTGGATTTTTCAGATGGGTTGGGAGTAACATATTTGCTGTCATTGCACATAAACATTAGCTCCAAAGAGAAAGAAATTGATTGACCATGTCTGAAATCACATAATTTGTTTTTACATATTTATTTTTTAACAAATCATACAAAAAATGCTAATGATTAAGTTGAAGAAAGTACTGTGAAAGTGAGAAAAAGTAACAGTTAAAGCTGACATCTCTTTGCCACAGTGTGTTAATAAACTCAATAAACTCAGATAAAATATCTGTTAGTAAGGAAGAAGATAATATTAAAATATATATTTTTTTTCCTGATTTTTAATGAATATGATATTTTGCGTTTACTAGTTATGGTGGTTTAGCTTTAATGAAAAGCTGATCTCTCACCCAGCCACGTGCTCGCTTCTATTTCTCAGCAGGATGGGGGTAGAAAATAGAAAGAATGGGAATGGCAAAGCAAAGACAAAAATAAAAACAAGGATATTGCTACTAATTATTCTCTTAGGCAAAAAAAATCATCTAAACAAAAATAATTCTATTTATTACCCATTAAATATTTAATCACTGTTTCAGCTAGTGGGGGGCAAAAAGACCAGCCCTAAATAAACACCCCTCTTCCCCCCTCTACCAAGCTCAGCTTCACTCCTTCACGCCCAAATGTAATAACTTTTAGAAGACTCAGCTGTGCTGTACTGTCTGCACATCTTTTGAAAGAAACCTTAAGGGTGAAGACTCCCAGTGTGTGGCCTTTAGTTAGGTACATAAATTTCACAGAAGTGAGATTTTGGACTTAAATATGTCTTTGAGATATCGCATTGCTATTTGTTGATTACTCTTCAAATGCATGTTTGTTTGTTTGTTTGTTTATTGTGGTCTGGGGGTTTTTTTGTTTATTTATTTATTGACTGGGAAAACTGCAAAAGAAACCTAGGTAACATTTCTTGTAACTGCTCTTGTAATCATCTACTGATCTCAAATGTCTAAAGCAGGAAAGCTATTCCCCCCAAATTGCTAAATGCAACTCAGAGAGAAAAAGAGGGCAGTTGTGTTTAATATTAGTATGGAGCTTAAATTCTAGCAGTTAGCAAATGAAATGTCTTAGTACATCTAAAAACCTGTCACTGGTTTTAATTTTACCCTCACTGAAGTAAATTATAAACCTTGCAGGGCTCCCTAGTGTGTTCAACAAACTTATGAATATTTCATTCTATGTGTTTGTGTTTTTCATTTTTCCATGTCAGTTTTGATTTCTTTCCAAGAGTCTTGCTTTGTTACAATGGCTGATTGTTGAAACAATGCTATTTCCTCTTGCCTGATTTATTTTATTTTCTGTCTTATTTTATTTATTTATTTATGCTCTTTTGGTGTCACTAACGTTCAGCAGCTCAGGAGAATTGAATGTTATACTTGCTTTTGTCCACATTATGCTTCATAACTCTTTTGTGATCTCATTTGTGGCTTTTCTAAGTGGTCAATAAAACATTCTTGCCAGGACAGAACAAAATGTAGTACATACTTGAACCTCAAGGAAAGACTGTATCTGATGGGTCAATTATCAAAGAGATTTGAGGTGTTGTGGATNTTTTTTTCAATATACAATACTTCCTGTTTATAATTGTCTTAAGGAGTGACATAAACCTAAGTGATATGTTTGGAAGGGTCTCTAGTAGCATCATAGTACCTGGATTAGAAAAATGTCATTTGAGCAAAACAGAAACTAAAAAGTTTCCCCCTTCTTGAAGCACCATTTTTTAACAAGCTAAGCAAATATTTTGAAAGTAGG